>CAWUFW010022892.1:0-86086 GCA_963921515.1 Calotriton arnoldi
TTTTTATTTTTTCTAAACTTTGGGGAGGGGGCCGCGTGGCCCCCTCCCGAGACCTACTTGCCCCGGGGACCCCATCCCCCGGGGCTGGCCCTCTCGTTGGGGACTGTGGGGGGACCCCAAACCCCCACAGTCCCGCCGGCTCCCCGTGTCCTACGGGAGCCGGCATTGCTACACATGGGGAGCAGCTAACATGCTGCTCCCATGTGGAAAAGCAATCGGCTTTGGATATTGGAAGAGAGAGCAGGTTTCCTGCTCTCTCTTCCAATATCTAAGCAAGTTTGCAATGACAGGACGGGAGCCGCGAGGCTCCGTCCTGTCATTGCAAACAGCAGTGTCCCGGGGTAGGCACCCCGGGACACTGCAGGAGCCGGCCCTGGGGGTGGCGGTCCCCAGGGCCACCACAGGCTCCAGGAGGGGCCGCGCGGCCCCCTCCCATCGTGTGCACAGCCCCGGGGAGGTGGTGGTCCCCGGGGCTCTGAGGGTCCGTAACGGACCCCCATATTTAAATGTTTAGTGCCCCGGGAGGTGGCGGTCCCGGGGCGTGTGGGGGGCTGGAGCCCCTCCACACAGGTTTTTCATTTAAAAGGTGGTGGTCCCCGGGGCTGCGGGAGGGCTCAGAGCCCTCCCGCACCATTATGCATAAAGCCCGGGGGTGGCGGTCCCCGGGCTTGGGGGGCCCTTAGAGGCCCCCCACACATAAAATTAACCCCCCAGCATGCCCCCGGGACTTGGCCCACCCGGGGCCAATTAACATCGAGCGCGGAGACCGCGCTTCGATTTCTTTCGGCAGGATTCGCGCACCCTGAGCGCATCCTGCCGATTTTTTTTTTTAAATGCTTTTTTTTGCCCAGGGGGTCCTTGTGGGACCCCCTGAGCAGGCCTAGGGGTTAGGGTGTTTCTACCCTGCCCCTTTGTGCGTTTTGCGCACTTGTTTCTTTTTTCTCGGCGGGATACGCACACCCTAAGCGCATCCCGCCGATTTAAAAAAAAATCTTTTTCTGCCCAGGGGTCCTTGTGGGACCCCTGAGCAGACCTAGGGGTCAGGGTGTTTCTACCCTGCCCCCTTTGCGCTTTGCGCACTTGTTTCTGTCCCTCGGTTCTACCGAGGGACAAAATAACTGCCAACACTTCCTGAATCGGAATGTTGACAGCCAGCTGACAGCCAATTAGCATGCAGCTCGTGATCGGGACGGTGCGCGCAGGGTGCGCTGAGGGTACGCGTATCCGACGCGCCCATAGATATATATGTACTTTTACTTTTGATTTTCTCAGGAACTACTGAACGGATTTACACCATTTAAGCAAAAGGCACCAGTCTGAACCAAGGACTACCTCTTTGCCAAATTTGGTGTAATTCCGTTCAGCAGTTCGGGCTGTAGCTGCGACTAAAGGTTCCTATGGAAAAATGAATGGGGAAAACGCGTTTTGGGACCCCCCTTTTTTCTCGGCCCCCGCTTCACGTATCACCCCGAGACTTTCAGGGTAGGAGCGGAGCGGAGCGCCCCAACAAGTTGGAAACTTTCACGAAGATTCGTCAACCGGCGCCAACGTTATTTCAAATAGGATGTCGCGGATTTCCTATGGATAATAGGTTGTAACTATAACTATCTACTGGCGACCGCCAGTAGATATATATATATATATATATATATATATATATATATATATATATATATATATATATATATATATATATATATATATATATATATTATCCACAAGAAAAACGCTCAACGATTGAGGCGCCACACACGTACGTGTTTGAACCTTTTATTGGCAGGTTGCAGGGGGACCAGCATCACCTCCACAGCAGAGATAATAACCAAACGCGTTTCGGGCTTCCAAGCCCTTGTTCACTGGTTTCCGAAAGGAGGCACAGCTGCAAAGTCTCGCGCCGCACTCGCAGCGATTAGATATAGTCCCGCCCTCTGGGCGTGCACCGCAACTGCATTATGGTCTTTGTAGTATGCATGTTTGTCTAGTCCATAGTGAAATGCAGCAATGCCTCCCAATTTACTTAAAATCCTTTAGGAGGTTGCTATAAAGAGCATGACTGGATCCCTGCTCATATTGCCTCACCAAATGGTCACGTCGTTCCATTGACGCTGCGATCTTCGCAGCGTACCGGAGCTGCTCTTCCGCAGCGGGGTACCTCGCGACCCGAGCAGGGCCGCCACAAATCCACAAGAAAAACGCTCAACGATTGAGGCGCCACACACGTACGTGTTTGAACCTTTTTATTGGCAGGTTGCAGGGGGACCAGCATCACCTCCACAGCAGAGATAATAACCAAACGCGTTTCGGGCTTCCAAGCCCTTGTTCACTGGTTTCCGAAAGGAGACACAGCTGCAAAGTCTCGCGCCGCACTCGCAGCGATTAGATATAGTCCCGCCCTCTGGGCGTGCACCGCAACTGCATTATGGTCTTTGTAGTATGCATGTTTGTCTAGTCCATAGTGAAATGCAGCAATGCCTCCCAATTTACTTAAAATCCTTTAGTAGGTTGCTATAAAGAGCATGACTGGATCCCTGCTCATATTGCCTCACCAAATGGTCACGTCGTTCCATTGACGCTGCGATCTTCGCAGCGTACCGGAGCTGCTCTTCCGCAGCGGGGTACCTCGCGACCCGAGCAGGGCCGCCACAAATCCACAAGAAAAACGCTCAATGATTGAGGCGCCACACACGTACGTGTTTGAACCTTTTTATTGGCAGGTTGCAGGGGGACCAGCATCACCTCCACAGCAGAGATAATAACCAAACGCGTTTCGGGCTTCCAAGCCCTTGTTCACTGGTTTCCGAAAGGAGGCACAGCTGCAAAGTCTTGCGCCGCACTCGCAGCGATTAGATATAGTCCCGCCCTCTGGGCGTGCACACGCAACTGCATTATGGTCTTTGTAGTATGCATGTTTGTCTAGTCCATAGTGAAATGCAGCAATGCCTCCCAATTTACTTAAAATCCTTTAGTAGGTTGCTATAAAGAGCATGACTGGATCCCTGCTCATATTGCCTCACCAAATGGTCACGTCGTTCCATTGACGCTGCGATCTTCGCAGCGTGCCGGAGCTGCTCTTCCGCAGCGGGGTACCTCGCGACCCGAGCAGGGCCGCCACAAATCCACAAGAAAACGCTCAACGATTGAGGCGCCACACACGTACGTGTTTGAACCTTTTATTGGCAGGTTGCAGGGGGACCAGCATCACCTCCACAGCAGAGATAATAACCAAACGCGTTTCGGGCTTCCAAGCCCTTGTTCACTGGTTTCCGAAAGGAGACACAGCTGCAAAGTCTCGCGCCGCACTCGCAGCGATTAGATATAGTCCCGCCCTCTGGGCGTGCACCATAACTGCATTATGGTCTTTGTAGTATGCATGTTTGTCTAGTCCATAGTGAAATGCAGCAATGCCTCCCAATTTACTTAAAATCCTTTAGTAGGTTGCTATAAAGAGCATGACTGGATCCCTGCTCATATTGCCTCACCAAATGGTCACGTAGTTCCATTGACGCTGCGATCTTCGCAGCGTACCGGAGCTGCTCTTCCGCAGCGGGGTACCTCGCGACCCGAGCAGGGCCGCCACAAATCCACAAGAAAAACGCTCAACGATTGAGGCGCCACACACGTACGTGTTTGAACCTTTTATTGGCAGGTTGCAGGGGGACCAGCATCACCTCCACAGCAGAGATAATAACCAAACGCGTTTCGGGCTTCCAAGCCCTTGTTCACTGGTTTCCGAAAGGAGGCACAGCTGCAAAGTCTCGCGCCGCACTCGCAGCGATTAGATATAGTCCCGCCCTCTGGGCGTGCACCGCAACTGCATTATGGTCTTTGTAGTATGCATGTTTGTCTAGTCCATAGTGAAATGCAGCAATGCCTCCCAATTTACTTAAAATCCTTTAGTAGGTTGCTATAAAGAGCATGACTGGATCCCTGCTCATATTGCCTCACCAAATAGTCATGTCGTTCCATTGACGCTGCGATCTTCGCAGCGTACCGGAGCTGCTCTTCCGCAGCGGGGTACCTCGCGACCCGAGCAGGGCCGCCACAAATCCACAAGAAAAACGCTCAACGATTGAGGCGCCACACACGTACGTGTTTGAACCTTTTTATTGGCAGGTTGCAGGGGGACCAGCATCACCTCCACAGCAGAGATAATAACCAAACGCGTTTCGGGCTTCCAAGCCCTTGTTCACTGGTTTCCGAAAGGAGGCACAGCTGCAAAGTCTCGCGCCGCACGCGCAGCGATTAGATATAGTCCCGCCCTCTGGGCGTGCACCGCAACTGCATTATGGTCTTTGTAGTATGCATGTTTGTCTAGTCCATAGTGAAATGCAGCAATGCCTCCCAATTTACTTAAAATCCTTTAGTAGGTTGCTATAAAGAGCATGACTGGATCCCTGCTCATATTGCCTCACCAAATGGTCACGTGGTTCCAACACGTACGTGTGTGGCGCCTCAATCGTTGAGCGTTTTTCTTGTGGATATATATATATATATATATATCAATAGCATAAAATCCTTAAAAAAAAATCGTTCTAAATAAATAAACAAATTAAAGAACTTAAAATTCCTCAATAAACACAATTAATTAATTAATATGACTTAACAACTAATTATTAATTAAATAATAATAAATTACTTCTCACCCTTTACCCAGATTAAACCTCACAGGCCACATATAAAATGTACATTAAAAAAATGAATAGCACAATTAACATAATTAAATATCAATTAAATAAATAATATTAAATACAAAATAATCATTAATTTATTATAATTAAATTACTTCTTACACTATACCCCCTTAAACCCACAACCCACTATGGAACAAAAAATGCAAAATGTAATTAAATTACATGTTATAACTACTAAAAATGTAACACATATATTAAAAAAACATAAACAATAATTATACAAAAAATTACATCATATACATTTAAAATATATACTAAAATACATAACAATAATAAAAAAATTGTGTTTTAGGCAACTATATTTTTGTGAACGATATTAATGACTTCGATATTTTAAAAATCAATATTACTTACCTTAAAATCGATATTCTTGACTTCGATATTCTTGCTGACGATATTTCCATATCACGATATTTTTGACTCGATATTCTGGTATGGCGATATTTTTACTTGATATTTTGTCTGAATACGGTTTTGGTCTGAAGCATGACTGAGCCTTTTAAGGCTGTTGTTCATGTGTAATGGTAATGGTGTGACTTGTCCAGATTTAAGAGTTAATGAAGGTGCCTTTAGACCGTAATGAACTCACAATTTTGACGCTTAAAGGGGGAATGTTATCTATGTATGACTTGATTCGGGTAGCTGGTAGAGTTTTGACTGAGTCTGCTAGTGGGTTTATGGTAGCAATTATCTTGGGGAGGTCCTCAATGTCCAGAGGCTAAAAGGATGACCATTTATGAACGGACCTCTTGGTATGCAGGACTAATCAAGCCATTGGCCTAGTTCTTATTTTATAATTTGATTTTTAGGCAACATTTTATGATTTGGTCTTTAAACATGCACAGCCACTGTGGTCATCTTTTAATGAGATTCATTAAAATATTACAAATGCATTTAGATACAGCCGCTGTGGATACACATGCATCCAGATGGGGAATTTTTTAACATCATTTGTTAAAGCATTACAAATGCCTTAAAAGATGGCTACCATGGATGTGCCGACCTTCTAATGCACTTGTAATATTTTGCAGTCCGTTCCAAGATTGCTGTTGTGGATGCACCTCCGCTAGCTGCAGTTATCAAAGGCAAAAAAAGGTATAGGCGAAGCCCATAGTTTTCACTGGAGATACCTATTAGCTATGCCAATGGTTTTGTTAAATGTATATGAACCCAACAAAAATAATGACATAGCACTGTTTCAGAATGTGTGATATAATACAGCATAATTTGTCTTTCCCTGCTGCATAATTTAGTTAATCCTGGCAAATAATTTGATTCTGCACTGCCACATGATTTCAATGGCCCTGTTTGTGGAACAACTCCATGGAACACCGTAAATCCCCAGTTTATTGCAGCCTTAGGAGGCAGCCAAGCTACTATTCTATTGTGATGCATGCTCAGGTATTTGCCAGGCCGGCCCCTGTAAATATCACAACAAAAGGTATCGAGCTAGCCCCATATTTTTCCAGGATCTGGTCCACACTGTACTAATAGTTGGGAAGAAGAGCTAGGAGCTCCTTATCTGCTGATGTTCACTGAGCTTTGTTGGTTAGGGCGTATGGAATCCGGCGAGATCCAGTTCCCAGTCTTCATCTTCTCAGCCTGCCTTGGTAAATGGTAGCAGGAGTTAGAAGGCTAATCTGCTTGCTCCTTTTACCTCACCAAGCCAAGCAACTCTCCACACGAGTAGATGCAGGAGCGGTACTATGCTGACTCCTCTTCTATATAGCACCTCCTGGTGCCATCATCACCGGAAAGGCTCCTGATAAACCAATCATCATGGAACAGTTGACTTTACCTCCTCCAGGTGTAGTCTTCTTTAAGCCTAGTGCGTATCTTGGTGCTTGCATTGACTCTAGGAGCAAGGACAGACTGAGAGACCCCCTCACAGTGCAAGCTACTGGTAAAGGATAATCAAGGCCCAAGTCATGATAGGACATCCAGGCCTACAACAACCATGCTCCCACCATGACCAACATCACACAGATTATGAGTTCAGAGAAGATCCCACCATGCCCATTTAGTGCATCATTTAAAGCTAGTGCTTGTAAGCTTTCCAGTCTACAGGAGTCGCAAAACATCCAGGTTTATGCCTAATTCTGGCGAAGCTCAAAATATAAGTGACAAGATGAGACAAGCTGCATGCTGGGCTCATGGGCGGTGAGTTTGGAACACAGTGAGAGAAGATACCCCTAGTTTTTCATCACATAGCCCCTCCATCTCCCAGCTGATGAGGTTACCTCGTGAGAGGTTACGTGCCAAGCTTTGAAGGACATGTTTTTTTCAATGGCAGCACCTGGGGATGGTCTTTTGATTGCATCAAACCTGCTGGAGATGAGCTAAGACTGACGTTTTTAGCACTATCCTCAACGACTAGCGTGTGAAATAAGTCATGTCTCTTGTCTCTAAAGTAAGAATGGGGAGACTCTCTTAGCCCACCCAGAGAGCTCGCTGTAAGTGCTCTGTGGGACTTCCAGCACCATATAATGCGTAGACCTTCCAGAGGTAAGCATCAGTTCATCTTGTGCCTGTCTGCTGAACTTTGAGCAATTACTTTGAAAACTGTCTGCTTGTCTAACATGTTTTATTGTGAAGCACCAAGTCTAGGACAATAGGATTCTCAACAAAACGTAAACCTGTGACAGCGCCCTGCAAATTTTACCCAGATGCTTGCCAGACTTCTCTTGGCTTGGTCATAAAAACTTCGTTTAGTTGACACGGATGAGCAGCAGGTTGCATGATATGAGTCAAACTACACTGTGACTTCTCTCCCATATAGTATCTTTCTGGACAAAACAAATTAAATTAAGTAAAAATGTTTGCACAAAGAGCTGAAACTCTATTTTCCAGCAGAAGGGCCACAGTGGACTGCACTGACATGACAGGCAGCCGTCATACCAACATGGACATACGTGTAATGTCACTGCAATGCCCCCAGCATCTGGAAGCTGCTTTTATCTTCCTGTTGGAATGCTGCCCCTGTGAAGAATAATCGATTTAGATAATCTTTACTGCCTCCTGGAATGAATGGACAGGCCAGAGCCTCCTTGTCTGAGATCATTGAAACCCCTTATGGGCGATTGCAAGCTGTCAGCCTTATCTGACCACTACACCACTGGATTAATTTGTTTTGATTTTAAGAAAGTATTCTGCGCTCCCTGCTTTTGTCTTCAGTCCCCAAGTCCCCCCCCCCTTTCTCCAGCCTTTGTTCAGTGACTTCCACTTTCATGAAACTGAATATAATGAAACACTGATAGTAAAACATAAAACATCGCATTTGGTGCAGGTGACATTATCCCAGCACATTGTGTTTCTAACCCTTTATACGGAAACAGCCAGGCGCAGCACGACGAAAATGGCCACATTTTAGCCCGATTTCTTGTTTGGGGACTTGAGAAAAACAGTGTAGTATATTCGTTAGAGGAAATGAAAGAATATACTAAAGGCAGGGCTTTAAGTGGGGGGGGTCTGTGGGGGTCTGAGCACCCCCAGTTTTTTTGGGGGGGCCTCGAAACGGGTCTCTAGGGGGCTCTATTTTCGGGCCTCAAAGGTCAAAGGTAGAGTGACCAGACGTCCCGGTTTTTGTTGGTGTTTCGGGTGAGCATGCGCGCGCACTGCTTAAGGTGTGACGTCATTGTAGCAGGAAGGGAAATCCTTTGAAGAGAGACACTTTCTCTCGGGATTTCCCTTCTCTTTGAACACGCAGCGCCACCTACGTCATCGTGCCAGCCATCGGCACAACAACAGCTCGTTAGAACCGGCACGACCCTGCTTTTACGGCCTGCAGCAAGATTTCTCCAGCAACCAGTGTGACCCTGCTCTGCCTTAAAGCAAGCGAGGGACGAGGGTCTACAACAGAATCCAGCAGCAGTGAAAAGGAAACTTACCTTCGTGACGCCTCCCCAGCCCTACCAGCACCGTCGGGACCCTGCCTCCGCATCAGAGCTGCCTCAGCCAGGATCCTTCTGAAGCCACACAAGACTTGCCCTCCCAGCCTGCAAGCCCGCAACGTGAGTATTTTAATGGCCGTTTTTTTAATCCCCTTCCTTGCAGCTTTCTCATTCCGCCGCAAAGCGCCATTCATCTTTTCCAAAACACTCTCACTGAAGCATTAAAAAAGTTAGTAGTTTGCATGGCAACCCTGCCAGCAAGTAATGCGGATTGTGAGAGAGGTTTCAGCGCAATGAACTTAATTGCTTGTCCAACAAGGGCCTCTCTTCTTGTAGAGACCATTTCTTCATGCTTATGGGTAAAACTCAATGGTCCTCCATTTGAAACATTTGACGCAAAGCTGTATGTAAAGAGTTGGCTGGCAAAAGGTAGAAGGTCTGCTGAAGAAAATTGTTGTGAGAAACCCCAGCAAAATAGACACAGTGAATATCTTCAAGGGTTTTGGGAAATCCTGCAATAGATTTCTAAGTAATGTAAATATTTTTTACTTGTTTTTTAAAGTGTTTGGTATTTTATGGCTTATACTTAATAAATATACCTTTTTGCCTATTTTATTATCCTTTGCTGGATGCGACTTCATGATTTTCTTAAGCACACAATGCTAGTTATCTTGATTTAGACCACGCCCCTACTCGGATAGGCCACACCCCTTTAAGAAATTTGCCACGCCCCTTTTAGACCACCCCCAGTTCTTGTTTCCCACTTAAAGCCCTGACTAAAGGCAGCACAGAAACCCGTTTTTATGTAGAATTATAAAGCAGGCGAGAGGTTATTATAACAGAAGGGGTAGTTTCTAGGCCAGGAGGGCGGGAGGCAGAGTTACCTGGGCAGCAGGCAGGATTACAGCTGAGGCAGCCAGGGATATATCTGCGACATGTGAGGTAACAGTGGAGCCAAGGAGCAGAAATGCAGTATCTAGGAGCAGGCATGCTTGCAGTTGAGGCATGCACGGTTGAAGCTGTGACAGGCATGGCTGAAACTGGCTCAGGCAGGGATGTGCTTGGCGCAGGCGGGGTGTGACAGGGTCGCATGGGTAAAGTCTGCAAAGAGAGAAAACATAAAGCCAGGATAGTAGGAAGGACAGCTGTTGAGTTAAAGAGGTATGTATGCAGCTATGTTCATGGTATTGGCCAAAAGGCAGTGGAGAGATGTCCATGGTATTGTGTTTATCCATATTGTAATCGGTTAAACATGATCAGTGCGGGCCTGTCATGCATGGCTAATTTAGTGCTGGAATGTAAGCTTCCATAAGTTGTGAGTGGTACATTTATTTAAATGTAGTAACAGCAATTAATAATAACTTTTTTATAGTGCTGTAATGTAGATTCTAAGCACAGTGAATAATAAATGTTACTGCTACTAAAATTGTGTTACTCAGTTTATGGAGGATGGAAGGCTGAGCCTACCTTGCAAGGATTCAAGCTTGTGAACATCAGGTCAAAAAATGCACAGATAATAAAGGCACTTTTGTAGAGATCCGTAGAAAGGAGGCAAAAGCTTAGAAGATAAAGAACAGAAGATTTCGCAAGATTCCTTTTACTGTCACTAGCTACTTACAGGATAATAGTGTCTCAGGCTGGTTTAACCGACACTGTGATAATTCAGAAAAGAGATAAAAATATATTGTTTAATATAAATATCATGACCTAAATTTTATTAACTAAAATGTTGAGCCATTGGGAGTAGATGTAAACAATATTTAGGCCTTGAAATTCCACTATCATACAAATAGTGGCAAGGAAAAGGCCAGTGAGAAGATGGCGTCGTTCTTTCGAATGTTAAGGAAATGGTAACTAGCTTGAAAGTCATGCTGGCAGCTATAGATAACATGGTGAAGCCAAAGGTTGCTGGGAGTTTATCTCACAGAGATCTGTCCCCGATAAGTACCATAATAAAGCACAATCAGTTGGCACATACACCAGATCTGAGGCACGCGCTCTTCCATCCAAGGAAGCCCATGGAGTAGATTGTCATCTGTCTGCAAAGTGGCTCTGGCTCCCCGTCAGAAGTATGAAACACAACAAAAATGCCACTACAATGCAATAAACTACAAGAACAAAAGAGACTTGTGCACTAGTTTATAAGGCAAAGAGACATAGAAAACAAATATGATGAGCAGCACAGAAACTGGCAAAAACAAAACATGTAACTCCATTGATAAAGTACAATAGATCTACAGAAAAGCAAATTGATTGAAGAATGAAAATTATTATGACCATGTCCATATACAAGAAGATATAATGTCCAACTGTTGATCTGTAATTGTCAGCTCAGTGAAAATGCATTACAAATACACAGAGAAAAATAAATCTGATGCTCACAACGCAAAGACAACATTAAATAAAGGACTTTGCCATTTGGGAGATCCAACTAGAAGTCCTTGTGGGGAGTTGTTGGAACCTATCTCTAGATGCATTGGGATGGACTTTAACTTCTGTCTCTCAGATCAGGCACACTTCCCCACAGTTGGATCTCTCTTTAGCATCATGTCAAAGATAGTAAAAGGAATGTGCATGCCTTGGTCGCATGTATGCCCGAGGTTGGTGGAAAGACAGCTTATTAGTGTCCAGACTACTATGTCCTTCGTGCATGAAAGAAGAGAGTACCTCTTTTTGGCTGCTAGCCTGTTGGCTGTCATTCAATAGTTGTCAACCCTTCTATGTCGAAAACACTCTTAAATATGTTTTTACATACAGCCCAAATGCGCTGTGTTGGTTGTTTTTTTAGCGAATAGGAGCCTATCCCAAACCTTTTTCTATATAAGCGGAAGTCCCTTCAAGTCTTCCATCCCGTGATTGGAACATAACCCTGGCTGGAAGACACGAGGGTGGTTTATATGGAACATGACTTGATGAGAAACACTTCTCGGCTTCACGGCTAGCACCCATTGTATTTCACCAAGGCATCAGCACTCGGAATAGGAAGAGAAGGGCGCCAGGGATATTGAATGGGGAATCCTCCTCTAATACTGCTTCCGAATCCCGTTGGCATAGGACCATGTTTTTTATTGGAAAGGTTTGTCATGTGAGAGTCGGTGGGCCAGCACTAGTTTGTCAGCTCCCTATCCGTGGCCTACAAGTTTCCTTTAACTTCCAGATTTTGGGGTGTGCAGAGAATCAGACTTGAGACTGCCCTACAATTGCCCCCCGTGACAAAGTGAGTCTAAGAGCATTTCTTAATTTGGGCTTCTTGGTTTCCTGACCCAGGTAAAAGTATTTCGACGGAAATTTATATCAACAGCCTCTGCAGTTTGTTTATGGCAAAGCTTCAAACTACCAAAAAGGCTTTGATTGACAGGGGCATTAGGAAATGGTTGTGCTGCTTGAGTTCCTGAAGAGATTTGTCACACACCCATGGCTTAAGAGATCTTTCCATGTTAAAAGTAGAACTGCTGAGGGATGTTCTTCATTTTGCAATGCTTAGTGGTTCAGAGAATCCTTGCTTCGCCTACTCTAATCATCTCTGAGTCTCCAGGATTCTCCGACCACTATATGACATTCATAAGAGGCTAAATTCGCCTACCCATTGTAAACATGGCCTCGTAATACTAGTGAGTGTAATGGGTCTGTAATGGTGAAGGTGAAATCGGAGTCAACTAAGAACATGATTGTTAGTAGTGAAGGTTTGATAATGCTATAAATATTTGGACAAGGGTAAACCTAAATATGGAAAGTGGCGTTGAATTCCAGTGCCCATTGTATTCATAGCAGTAAGTGGGCAATGTGGTCTTTATCCACACCACGGGCAGTCTTAAAGCCGTGTTCCAAAGCAATGTAATGTTTTTAGTGACAAATTAGGTATTATACTGTGTTGCATCTCACTACTCAGTATACCCAGCTTTCTTGTCACCAATGGAGTGGATCCATGTCCATCAATGGTTGCCTTACCTTATGATGCTGACATCTTAGAGATTTTGGTAGCTGCTGTCAGTACCTGTCAGAGCCATAAAGTCTTATGTGCAGCCCATTACCTCAGCTCAGCACCAATGCTGGGAATCAGAAAGCACACTAGCATCTAAGTGCCCCTGATCTGACCATACTTTTGATAATTATTGCTATCTGACCTGAAATTGTTGAAAGGTATTTCTATGACTGTAAAGTAAAGATAGGAAGAAAAGTGGCTTTCATGAGCAAACTCTCAATTTTGCCATGCAATTACGCCTGTTAATTACAAAAAAGCAACATACACTTGACAGACCCACTTAAGTACTGCTTTGATATTTAAGGTGGAATAGTGGTCCTTGAAGCATTTTTTCCCCACCAGGAATTGGTGTTTGAGTGTTCAAAATGGCTAGCACCCTGCCTTATACCAAGGACTAACCTTAAGTGTCATTAACGGGCTGAGGTTGACACAGCTAGTTTCCTGTGATCAAGGAACCAGCTGACTGGACTACCTGAGGTAATGGCTGTAGCTTTCCTGGGACATAGTTTTTGCCGCTGGTATTCTTTCTCTTTCACTTCTGCTCATGGTTTCTTCCTATTTCTATTAGCATTCCAGAAATTAATAAGATGCATGTCTCTTTCTTTCTTTTTTTATGAATGAATGAGTGACTTATGTAGCGTGACCCTAACTAGAGACAGTTGCAAGACCAGAACAACTGAAAGCCAATCCTTGTTGAAGAGGCAGTTTTTCAGTTTTTTACAGAAGGTAGACAATGAAGGAACTAGGTGCAGAGCAATAGGAATTGAGTTCCAGCATTTAGCAGCCTGAAAGATAAAAGAATGCCTGCCAATTAACCCCTTTACCGCGGCCAACATTCCACCGCGGTGCGGCACTTCAAAGGAGTGGGCGGGGCCGCGTCGGCCAACGGACGTGCGCAGCACTACCGAGTTAGTGCTCGCGACGGCCGTTGGCCGACGAATGCAGCGAAGGGGTTAAGGCACAACAAATGTTTGGATAATTGACAACATGATCCCCGTAGACTTGAGAGTCCTTCCCAGGGAATAAAGTTGTGTGAGCTTTCCCAGATAAATAGGGCCTTCTTTCATCAGAGCTCTGTAAGTTAAGACCATAGCTTTAAATATCACCCTTTCATGAATAAAGAACAAGTACAATTCTCGTAGCTGGGAAGAGATGGAGTGATGCCTACATAGGTTCAAAATGAGGCGAGACATTATAGACAATTTGAATCTGCGAGATGGAATATTTAGGCAGATCCAAATAAAGAGAATTCATATAGTCTAGCCTTGATGTGAACACAGCATGAGCCACTGTTTTACAACTAGAAGCTGTTTTACAGCTAGAAGAAAGTATAAAGCCCAAAAACTTTCTGAGCAACTTCTGCAGAGAGCATGCTGAAATCTGTGATCTTAAAGGTAGCTTATGATCGAATTGGATCCTAAGATTTCTTGCTTTCAAAGAGGGAGCTGGGGTCTGACCCAATTCTGTTGGCCACTAAGCGGGAGACCAAATGACATTGGAGGAACCAAAGACCAGAATCTCAGTGTTTTCTGAGTTAAGCTGAAGGCAGCTATGGTGCATCTCCCTTCCGTCGTTCATTCTCCCTCCACTCTTCCTACCACTTCTCCACTTGTTCCCTATCGCACCCCTTATTTCCTTCCCAGAGCCTAGCTCACCTTTGTCTGTAACTTATTTGAGTAGACATACATAGAGGGAAGATCAATGAGTACATGAAGTGTCCCCTCTGCTAATACTTTCAACTGTTCTTATTGTACTAGCATAGGTTGTGCTGCTTAAATTTCCATATTCACTTCGATGTCTCAAAAGACATATCTGCAAATATTTTGAGATCCAATTCATTCACCAGAATCGTCTGTGGGCAACCACTGTTTTTTAACACCATAGGAGGTACCATCTGTACTCGACAAGTGGAGAGGTCTTCAAATCCTAGGAGGATATGGGATCTAATCAATCTTTCTGCTACAGCAATTGTGAAAGATATCTGCTCTTTCTGTTCTGGGATACCAACAAATCCTAACTTAGACCTTCAAAATACGTTTTGAAAGGCTTCCAGTCTCTGCTTCAAATTTTGTATATCCTTAAAAAGTCTGTTATCTGTTCATGTGTTCTCCATTGCTGATCCTCTATGTCAGAGATACATTGCTTTAATGTTTGAACCTGGCTGTCAACCTTTTGAATTTTTTAATCTAAAGCCTACATCTGCTGTCTCAAAGAATTGCAAGTCTCATTTTGGGAATGATAGATCGATTGTATCCTTGACAATATGAGTCTCTAAAGGTGCAATACTGACTCTTCTGTATTTCCTGCAACATCTGAGTCATTGATTAAGGTCTAGCTGTGTTGCTATACATCATTGCTCATTGTATGGATTGGTGTCTTCTGGTTAACACCCTCTTCCTTTGGTACAGACAGAGAAGAAGTGTAGACTTCTCCTCATGGAGAAGGAAAGCTTTGCCTATGTGTTTTCCTTTTGATTTTCCTCACCTTTGTGGCCATTGTTTTTTTGTCAGCTGGGAGTTCCTTAGCCTTGCTAAGCTTCTTTGAAATTGGTACTTTTGGTCTTGCTCCAAGTGGGAGGGTGTGGTGTTGTTCAGAGAATAAGGGGAATGATTTTCTTTCTTGACTACCAATTTGGTCTTTGTATATTTCTTTATCCATGAGAGATAATATTGCTCAGCTTTGACCAGTTTTCATAAATTCAGCTGGCAGGTTTCTTGGGTAAGTATCTTGGAAGAGATGAAGTATTAGCAGCCCTTATAACAGTATTAAACAGGGAGACTGTGAGCTAACTGAGTAAAGAATACATGGCCTCATTCAAGCTGTGCATTGTTACCAGTATTCTGTGGAGCAGTGTCTATTACAACTGGGAGGGTTTTAATTTTGCAATGCTGTGATTCTGCAAGAAGGTTATTACAAAAGTTCATAATCACATGAACCAGTAAAAAGCGACTACTTGTTGATGTCCTTTGTGTCTGTTGTTTTTTTGCTATCTGCCTGTTTACTTTAGATTCTTTCAGTCTTTTTAGACCTTTTTACACCAGTCTTAATAATCTCTTTTAATATTTCTTAATCCATTGTTTACCCCCCTTATTCATGTACTCTTCTTTAAATTTCTCCTCACTCTTTTAGCATCTTTCTACTTTAGTCTCTTTTTCCTCCCCTTTCCCCTACTGTTTTATCTTCCTTCTTTCCTCCCTTCCTTCGGTGCCTTTGTTGCAAATAGTTTTTGGAGCTCTCGCCCTCTAAGAAACTTGCCAGTCAGTTTTACCTTGGTGAGATGCAGGCAGTATCTTCAAGGCTCCCTGAGTACCTAGCTCCACCTGCGGCTCTACGATACCCATACCCCAATGGTTGCCCAATCTAGTGATCACCACTCGATGCAACAAAAATTGCCCTCTCTGGATCTGAAAGGTGGCTGAAAATTCATCAAATGATAATATCACCCCGTCACTGCACACATCTCCTAACATATACACCCCATGGTTTGCCCACTCTGCTAAGCCCCACACTCTCCCCTGCAAAGATTTGTTCCAAACTTCTCAACGGAATGCCTGGGGCTTAACGCCTCTGAGTATGAGTTCATTGAAGCGTGTGACACCAACAGTGCCGCACAACCTTCTACTTAGTGAGCATTCCCCGCACTGGTCCTGTGACACGGGCCATGAGTATTCTATACAATACACCAAAATCTTGTTTTCTCTCCAAATTCACCTCCCCTGGAAATCATTGTGAATAAATCCATTGTGTAAACCATTGCAACTGTGCTGCTAGGTAATAGCTTTCCATATAACTTGGTCAGCTAGTCCTCCTTGACTAGTCGGCTGTTGCGACATTGCCAATGCCACTCTTCGCATACCTGTTCCCCATATAAGAGAAACCTATAAGGAATCAATTTCCCTAAATACTCCACATGGTATCGCCACGGGCAATGTTGTGAAGATGTAAAGTAATCGGGGCAACGGGATGCTTTACAAAATGAAAAATGAAAAGTTTACCTTTTATTTTTTAAGAGCAGGCAGTGGTCCGTGGGACCACTGCCTACTCTTAAAAAACGTTTTTGCATACATTCACAAAGGGGAAGGGGCCCCTTCGGGACCCCTTCCCTTTTGCGAATGGGTTACCACCAACTTGAAGTTGGTGGTAAATTGCGAATGTTTTGCAACCGCATTCACGGCCACAAAACATTCAAACATACCGTTTCGATTAGGTATTTGGAAGGGACGCCCTAAACACGCCCCTTCCAAGTACCGAATCGCAAAATAGGGTTTGTTACATGTGAAAAGCATTTTTTGCTTTCGCAAACGGGCTGATTCTGAGAATCAGCCCATTTGCAAACGCAAAAAATGTTTGATACATGTGACCCATAGACCCCCGCTATAGTCAAGTCTTGCCCAGTCAAGCGCCCCAACACCACCACATACCTTCCTTCTGGATCAATTAATTCAACCTGTTTTCTGAAAAGGCACACCATGCCAAACCCATATCAAACCCCCCTTGCGAAAGCAGAGTATGTTGTGGCATCCAGCTGGTCCCGCCATCTCTTACGTAATGCTTCCCTTTCTGAGGTTGAGAGATGGGTCTTCTGCAGTAATGCAACATGCGCTACCCGTCTATTTAAATATGCATGGACTTTATAGCGCTTAATCATGTTGTTCATTACCCGCACATTCCAACTAATAAAATTGTACAACATGTCACATTACTTCTCTTTTTCCCCTCTTTTGCATAATGGACCATTGAACTTCCTAACCTACCTACCCCAAACCAAACTCCCCAACTCCAGGACAAGAAGGAACTCACTCCCCATCTAAACTAAAAACCTCCCACTTTCCATACTACGTATAAGGGGTTAAACTCATGCAACCGCCTCCCCGCCGCCCTTCACACCATCCACCTCACATTCAGAATACAGTTGCCCACCCCCTTTCCTACAATTACAATGTTTACATTTTCCAATATTCTCAAAATTCTTCCACAACACTTCTTGGAATTACATTGTGGCTATTTTGTTTTTAAAAAAAAATATCAGAAATGCGCAGTGTGACATATGGCAGATTCATCCCCGACTCTGAACTAGATGTGCCAGATCCATCTATTTCCGTTCCCTTCTCTTCCTCAGTATTTTGTGTAAGGGATTGTTGTGCAGTTCCTCTATGACCTGCCACCTCTCTAACCAGTCTTTTTATGCTCCTGACAAGCCTGTAGCCTAGAGGGGACAGAACCTCGACCCCTCCTTCCCCCACCATCAGACCGTCTATCTGTTTGCTTCTTGTTCTTGGGTCGTGCACCCTCCCCACGGGAGAGTTGATCTATCCACTCTGAAACCAGCTGGGGCGAAGTGAAAAACAGTGCCTCACTGCCATATGCACATGCAACTTAGCACGAAACAACATTGCATATGTAATTCCCCTATCACAAAGGTGCTTCTTGACCTCTGTAAAAGAGGCCCTTTGTTTTTGTACCTTTCATTTAGACAATGACTTGGTATTCACAACAAAATCATTTGGTGATTCAGTGTTTCTTCTGGGAATCCTCCTACTATTTTCACAATCTTTCCTTCCACAATTGTTAAGCAAACCTATGGCACACTTAACCAAGAATTGACCTCCCGCTACTGTTTGGAGTAAGGTATTGTTGTGGTACAAAAACATATATGAGACTCAAAGAGCAGTCAGCAACTTGTCAACAGGTGTCAATCACACAACGTATGACATATTGTTTTGTTTTCTGGTGTTTGTGCCAGATCTCCTTCCCCTGGAGAGGTTGAGTCACAGCCTGATTCATGTGTTGATCTGTTGCAGACATTCCATACAACAAGAATGAACCTTTCAACAAAGAAAGGCTCTCCAGACTCTGCCTCTGAAACTAAAGCTGCTGGAGGGTGGCTACGCAACTGTGAGAATTTGCCCAGGAGAAGATTTCAGAGAGGATGCCATTTGGACCACCATACCAGACACATTTACCAGATCTTGGGGTAGAAAGCACTCATATAGTTAGCTGCCTCCCTTGCCCAGTGCTGAAAAGCATCCAAATGTATTGATTAAATATATCAAGGAAGAACATGTGGTCGGTAACCCTCACCACCAATGCCAAAGTGGCTGAAAATTAGTTAAATATGCCTTCTACCTCTTCTGGAATCACCCCAAAAAGAGACTCAGCTAAGTTAAGGTTATCTCCTCTGAAGGGTAGGTAGCTGAGTTTCTAGCTTTATTCTCCTCAAATCCTTACTTAGTGCCAGTGTCTCCCATACTTGTGTATGCACCACAGCAAGAGGTTACCTCATCACAAGAGGAACCTGCTCCAGATGAATTGAGAGTTGTTTTAGTTCTTCCTGTTCCTGACTATCCAACATCAGAAACCATTGTATGACACACATGAGTTGTCACATTCCTACTGAGTTTTGGTAGGTACAACAGCCCACCATGGCTTTACATTAGGTCAAAAGGCTAGCACATCATTCATTTTATAGATTCCTTTCCTGATTATCATCAAGAGGCTGATGTATGGGTCTTTAATGCTGCCTCCTGTGTTACAAGTGTTGCAACCACACTCTTCTTCTCGTCATGGGGTAAAGAGCTATCATTTGGTTAACATCACTGCATATACATTGTCAAATAGGATATTTTGTGATAAAGTTCCATACCAAATAATGGGGCCAATTGTAATGTTTTAAATACCACATGTCCTGCACAATATATTTGTGGGTGACATTGCTATATCAGGTCCATTTGTCAGTCCATAGTACATCACTGCGCTGAAGCACCTCTTGAATTAACTCAACACATATTGGTCAATGATGATCCCTATGTTGACGCTGACAACTATCAGATGTTCTATTAACATCATTATGGCCACAATTACATTCATCACTACAGTGACCATCCCAAACTTGATAATTTTAAACAATGGGAAACTGCATGACAACTCATGCCAATATTCTTACATGCTCCTTATTATCACAACTTTTCACTACTATGGAAGTTGAGGACACACTTCTATGGAATGGTATGAGCCTATTTATGACACCTGTCTCCTACATTGATAGTACCTTCCTTTTCAGTTTCGTTGTTTTCTTAATGATGCTCCTGTCATTATTAGCACTTCTTTGTTGTGTGGTTTTATAACTGGTCATATCCATGCAACTTTACTAAGCATGGTCTGGCTTGCTAATTATTGGCTCACCCGCTTCTCTCACTCCACAATTGCATGCATTCCTTCCGAATGGGAGCTATATTTTCAGAACAACTTCTCCCAAGTTGTGGATTGTGTCAAGGTTATGTTTCTCTGCTTATTGTTGAGATGATGGTGAAATGTTGTGCAGTATTTTTATTTTACACCTCCTACTAGGGATTATGATATTCCCTTTTGGCCAACCATTACTTTTGCCTCATTGTATCTTGATAAAGTGAACAAATTGGTTCCTATTCCAACATTGAAAAATTTGCTATAACTGCGCCAGCTCATATTTTTGACCCCCATCACCACGCTCACTGGTCATATAGCATGTCTTCGACACACTCAATATCCTATTCTATTTGCTGACCTACCCAGTGCTGTGTTCAATACTTTGCACACACAGATGTTGCTAATGTTTTTCAGAAATTAGTTTCTGGACTGCTTTCATCCTACAAGACTGTTTTTGGTGTTATATCCTCTACTTTGGGTTACCTCACAATCTTCTCATCATCCTTCAAAGATAGCTTCACCATATTCACACGAGAATCATTGCTGCTATGGAACATCCTTCTACCTCTGGGTAGATTTGCCGTCAAGCCTGCTTGAACATTGAACTCGAAGGCCCAGATTTTGAAAGGTGCTCTGCAATGCAGCGCAGTACCCAAAGAGGCTGCGCTGCGTTGCATGACAGGGAGAGCACAGGAGAGCGCCATATTCATAGAGATATGGCACTCTCCTTCCCTCTCGCTAGCACCGGCGCTGATTTCAGCTACCATGCGCCACGCACACACCTTAGCGCCTTAGTGCTAGAGTGCGTGCCTGAGTCTAGCATAGGTTTTGTACAGGAAGGTTACCCTTCCTCTACAAAATACAATGCCTAGACAAGTTTAAAACCTTTTCCCACTTTGTATGTGTGCTGCGCAGTGCAGCACTCATGCAAAGAAGGAAAAAAGAGGCGAAATTAAAACATTTCTCCTATTAATACCTGCTTTCCAGCGGCGTTAATTTTTGGTGCCATACACTGTCCACTAATGTTAGTAGATAGGGTTCATCATAAACAAGCATGGGTGGTTGCATGGGAACGCCCATGTACCACCCATGTAACGCCCCCTTAACGCAAAGTAATGCAAAGTAGCATTTCGTGCTGCTTTGTGTTAATTTTCCATACAAACCAATGCTAATACCAATTAGCGTTGATTTGTTAATCCCCTAATAGGTTTAGCATCGGATTATCGTTGCAAAAGTAACGCTAACCCGACGCGAAACCTTTGTGAATATGGCCAATGTTTTCACAAGATTCTGCTATATGGGGAATAGAGTCATGTTCCGATGCCATTACTCTTATCAAACCATTGTGCTTAATGTACTGCAAGAGCATCATTGCTCCCTGTAGATAGTTGGGAGCTCATCCTGCTACTTGTCCTCCACCAAAGTCGTTGTGTGGCAATGCAAATGTCTGTCGTTACTACTGCTGCATGTAGAGCACCGCTACCGCTGCTGTTCCATATTCACCTCTGACACAATTGCGTATTATTACTGCTGATGCTTATAGAGCACTACTATGCTGCCTCTTGTACCTTTGATACAATCTGAAATGCAAAATGTTAATCTAGTGGTATGGTATTCTACCATTTTGCCTTCTTCTGCTGTGGGACCAATGGTCCTTCCACCTCTACCCACAATGCTGCCCTATTTACTGGTATGCCCCCTAAATATCGAAGCTGGAATATCGAGGTATACAAATATCGAGGGCAAAAGAGCGAATCCAAAATATCAAAAGGAAAGTAAGCATAGATAAAATGGGAGAAGTTTTGGGATGAGTATGGAGGGGTTAAGGAACGGTTAAGTGGAGGGTTAAGGAAGCGACAAGCACCCAACCACTAAGGAGTAAGCCCATTGCTGTTCACAAACTGCACGTCTTAAGTTACAATAGCCACAAATAACCCAAAATAGTAGTAAATGTTCTCCAGCTGAGGCCTGGAGTAAATCCAGCACAAGAAATGGGCAACTACTGGTACGAGCTAACAAGAAAAATAACACCCTATAGGAAATAATGTTAAATAAATAAAATGAAATGTTTGTTAAAAATGTTAAATTATTTAAATTAATTCTACAAACACTTTTCAGCAAAATGTAATACTTATATAAAAATAAAAATGTTACTGAGGGTGGGGATTTTTTAAAATTATTCTTTATGAAAATTGATTTATATTTTGAATAAATATATTTTAATTAATTAATTATGTAATACATATGCAATTTTATTAAAGTCCACATTTTTCAGTCACTCCCCCATGTCCCTCCTACATTTTACACATGAAATGTAGGCTTACCAGTGCCTAGATCTCCACATACAAAAGACAGGAGAGGCGGAGGTGAAGGTCTTCACATGTAGGTTTGAGGCTTGCATTTTGTAGTATGATAAGTGCGATTGCATTTCTGTTTCACACACTACAACATGTAGTTTGTGAATCAGGCCCATGGTGTTGTAACATAAATCTTTGAATTAAAGGTCACATCTACATTGGTAATACCTCTATTACTTATCATTAGTGGGGGCACCTTCCGGAGTCATATTGTGTATGCTTGAAAATTGTCAGAACAGTTCACATTCAAAGAGCTTAATTGGTTAAGTCAAATGATAAATCATCTTTTTTTCCCATTAAAACCTTATTATTCATGTTCCTAGCAAACATAGGGCCTCTTTTGGACACAGCTGGATGGCCCGCAGGTCTGCCTGATTAGCAGATACCATGACCTCTGCTCCCCTGGCAGAGGACCATCTGCCAAATTTAGAGACCCCCACTAGGCAGGTGGGGTCTCTTTCCATTCAGTGGAACCGCCATCTTTGGGGGAGGGGCTCCCAAATGCCTGTTTGATTCCTGAAGACTATGCTTACAAAGAATTATAAAGTTTAACATATATATCTACCAAATTTAGAGATATTTCAGCATTGCTTTGAGCTTTTTTTTGTCCCATGCTCTTTCTGTGGGTGTATCAGTTGCAGGAAACATTATTTCTCCGCAGTTATTACTGGTTACTACAGATTTGGTTATAGGCCACTAGGCAGCTAAAATATGCACAGATACAGAAATTGCACATGACAACCATTGTAATTATTCAGCAGTAACTTGCTCAGTACATGGACGCTTTCAGGCAATTGTTTCCTATTTATTTAAGCGTGCTCTGAAAATTCTAGCAGAGTGGTTAGACAAAGAAAACAGAAATGGTCAAAGGGGGCAAGCAAACCAAATTACAGTAGATCTCACAGACGAGTTCTTCAGGTTGTTCTTCAGCTAATGCTTTGTTTGTCTCTGAGCCTTTGGCATTGTATCAAGAAAATATGCTGTACGATATGCTCTATCTGCTTGATCAATATTGATAGTTTGTGTTTCATTCGTTTATATGATATAATATTTCACTCTGGCACAATAGATGTTTTTCTTTTTTCCATCTGGAATGCGTTATTGTCCCTCTTGAAAAGATTCAAGGGATCATTTTAAAGAGTAGTTTCAAACAGGGCCACAAGAGGTGGGAGTGAACTGAGGCTAAGGGCCTCCTCAGATGCATGTCTTTCTCACACTGCCTTGCAGCTAATTTAGCTCTTGTGTTTCTTTTAGATACAGCGATGGGGCTCATTCCTTTAACGCATAAAAATAGATTATCCAAGCAAAGCTGGTGCATATCCTCAGCTAACCTCACATGCTTTTGCTGCGCTAAATCATAAGACTGTTTTCACCACTGCTTGTGTTCGTGGTTATCCAGCAGCAACAGGACCTATGGGAATTGTTTTAGCATACACGCTATCTCCCGAATGAATGTAACTATCACGTTTACAAATAGCTCTGACATGAAAAATGCTCATTTTTAGGACTGGCTTGGCAGACTCAGCTGTCTGCATGGCCTGTTGTTACCAACAATTTAAAATACACACAGCGTGGGCTGTAGCTCTGGCCAGAAAAGAGTTCCCCTCTCGAAGTATGGTGCTGGCTTTTTGGTTTATCATTCCGCATCGTATGGAGTGCTTGCATTGCAATGCATGAGAAACTTTTTTACATCTCGAAAGTACCCTAAATTATCACACATTGAATTTATCTCATAGATACATGGCACAAAGAAAGCTTGTTTTATTTTTCACTCCTGCAACATTTTTTCAATACATTAATTAGGACTCATCATGCAAGCCAGAGCTTTTGACTTTTCCAATGGTTGTTAAACATTTGCGCAAATACTCTTTGCGTTTTGAGTATACCTGTTTCAGACTTAAAAAACCCAGCTGTTGATGCTTTTGTCTACTACATGGTTGGAGTGAATGGAGTGACCCAGGAGGTCTGTAGTACACAGTTCCAGTAGTTGTGATGTGTCTGTGAAAGATGTGATGTGGGAGGGATGTGACGTGGGAGGGTTGACCAGTGGCGGCTTTGGAAGAAGGAGGTGTGTGAGAAGTCTTTGGCAGTATCCAGGGATAGCGAGAGGTCACTGAATTAGGGAATGGCAAAGATACAAAGGAATTTTACACACTGAGAACATGGGAATGATAATATTCTGGCAAAGCTGTGAGAGAAAGAATGACACAAGGGGGCAAGTGTTGGGGTATGTTAGGGGTAGGAGTGTAAGCAGTCAAAAGTGTCATCAAATACACAAGTGATTCTGGTTTCGACAGACATTTAGCTGGATATATGCATTTTGATTTCAGTGAAGATGATAAGCTTATTTTTATGAACCCATTTTGCTGAAAGCAGTCATGTTCCACATATAAGGAGATAGCTGAAAAACAATCCATAATTTGAGAGGAGGAGTGAATTCTGGAGTAATGTTCACAGACGATGTGGGTGAAATATGCATACTGCATGTGTTTAAGTGAAATAATGTACAGTGGGAAGAGAAGGGGATCTTATACCGACCATTAGTTAGTGCTTTTGTGAAGTGAGTGGATAGCAAGACCCACCAGGAGACAGCACTGCAATTAATGTCTGGAAAGGCTGAATTTAGAGGGCGCTGAGAATTTAATTTGACATATGTAATTTATTTTAAGGTATTACTAAAATGAGTACTGGATTCACACTTTTAAATGCGTCAGACTATAGGCCAGTAGTACATGTGGTGCCCTGTGTTGCCATGGGTAGATAGAGATAAAGAATGGGTCTAACATGATTGAACACGTTATTTGATCAAACAAATAGCCTGTATTCCTGTATCGGCTCAATGCCTCATTGGATATAAACACTGAAATCAGTCTCTCCACTGAAAACTCTGGGCCAATTCCTCCATTAGTTTGCTCCTTAAAAACTCATAGGTTTCTGTCAACCTTTCCATTTTGGACACATTATATGAGAACTTGAAAGCACATACAATTATGTCCCATTCTTATGTAGGTATCAGTATAGCAATGGCATCATCCTTTTTAGGTTTTGCCTGCACTGCTCTTGAGCCGTCCTTGCGAAATCTCTTGTAATGAAAAGAAAATCTTAAAAGGGGATTAGATCCCCTCTATTACTTACCTTTGGTTGGCTCCTATGTCACTCTCGTTTACTTTCTTCCTGTTGGTCAGTTCCTCTTCCTGCCGCCAGCTTCCTGTTCGGCTTCACGTCTTCGTCCTTGCTGTGGACCTTTGACCAAGTACTAGTGCCAGCGGCCAGTGTCCTTCCACTGGTTGTGCTCTTGTAAAGATAGTTTATTTTTGTACTTTGCAGGGTAGCACTCCATAAAAGTGCATCGTTTTGCAGGCCATTTCTAGCGTCCGCATTCCGTTTGCTGTTTTCCCGTCCCTCTCACCACCTCACTCCCATCGATGCATGGCCCTTCCCCTTTTGTTGCTTGAGCTCACTCCTGTCACTGCATGCCCTTTCCCCATCTAATACCTAGTTGCCTCCCTCGTACCTCCATCTTAGCTTGTTTTGTAAAACTCGAACTCCACTGGAAGGACTTGGAGCGCTTTACATGAGCAGCAGTTACATTACACAAGGACACATTCATTTTGTTAGGCTCTGGGAGATTAAGCGATTTGCCCAGTGTCCATATTATGTTTATTACTTGCCCGTCCCTCCCACCACCTCACTCCCATCACTGCATACCCCTTACCCATTCATTGCTTGCCCGTCCTTCCCACCATCTCACTCCCGATGCTGCATGACCCTTCCCAACCTTGCCTCCCTCCTACCTCCATCATAGCTTGTTTTATTTAGCGCAAACTCAACCTGAAGTACTTGGAGCACTTTACATAATCACTAGTTACATTACACAAGTACACATTAATTTTTGGTAGACACAGGGAGATTAAGGGCCTGATTTATGAAATAGATGCTAGCACGAAAGGCACTGGAGGGGGCGCCCTCTTTACTAGATCCCCTTCCATAAACTGGGATTACTCGACGGAGCAGTTTTTCCCTCAATCGCGGCACCTACGCGCGCTCACGCAGAGCACACAGGGACAGCTGACGGTGCTCAGTGGCTGCGAGGTCCCGCCCCCCTGACGAATTTCACCCATCACGGAAGCACAAACTACCGTAGACGGTCAGCCTGTCTGTCTGCCCTGCTGTTCCTCCCGGGCAAGAGGTGATAGCTTCATTTGGGATCCCCTCCCACTCTCATCGGGTCCCACCTCGAACTTAAGCGCACTAAGGGGGATCGCAGAGCTCAAAGAGCTAACTTTGGGTACATTATTTTTCATCCCTTCCATTCTGCCCAAGTGATCTCCTGCTTATGGAGTGCCACACACCTATTTCAAAGTTCAAGGGGGCATTACAGGGACCCCATTTTGAAAGATACTACAACGTCTTCTACCAGATCCCCTGGGCAGGCAAAATGGCACTCATTCGGCCACAAAAAGAGTGAGAGGACTAATCACCACATAACCCTCCACTGAAAGGAAGAAAGGACCACCCTAACTCAGCTTAGTTAGAGAGGGATATAGGACTTCCCCCCCCAATACTGTCCCACTCGCAGAAACAGTGATAGGACTTCATTACGGAGCTCAAGATCTCCTCTGCAAATCAGGCGGCCATCTTAAACTGGCCTCAGTGCCCATAGGAATGGGCTACTCCCGACACTGAAATAATTCAGTAGTGCACTCCCCCCTATCCGTCTACCCCTCATTTAAGCGTCATTAACAGGATGGAGCGCTCAGGTCAACACACATACACCATCAAGTACCCCCCTAACCTCTCTAAAAAGGCAGCCAAACGTTTTAAACATTCGCTGCTAAAAACATACCCCGAGACCCCAATATCAGACACCTACCACTCTATACACAAGGGCTCTTTAACCAACGACATTATTTTTTACACAAAAGAAGAGCTCAATGGAGGAAAGCAATCTACGCCCTGTTCTCAGTTTCCTCGTCCAGGAAAACAGCGCACGGTCTCAAGATCTCTATCATCCCCTCCCCGCTTTACAGTGCATCAGCTACAATCGCCATTTATCATACTGGGATCATTCTCCTGCAATCTTCTGACCAAATTTTAATCTTACTCGACAACATCTTTCCGCTCATCAAAGATAAAGTACTTAGATCCTTTCCCCCGCCACAGGCACCCCTAACTCCATAACGCCCCCGTGTCCATGCTGACATCCCCCTTGGCACTCTCCCACAGACCCATCCTTTCATACTCCTACCCCGACGCCAGGAGATATCCCTAGCTTTTGAGAACCACACCCTCAACTCCTTCATCACCACCCCCTCACCTAGGATCCAACCAAGTAACATCCCTTACAATAGTCCCCCGAACATTAGGAACCCTCACATGCCCATAACCTCGACGCACACCCCTCCGATACATACCTCCCCCTTTGTCTACTTCCCCATCGCCGGACAGCCGGACTGGTAGTTCTCACTACGCAGATGCAGATCACTGCTACCCTCCTATCCACATCCCAAACCCTTCCTCTCCCCCATACTCCTAGACCACACAATTATCACGCCTCACACACCAGACCCTAGGCTCGATGAAATCCTACTTTCACTACAATTTATCAAAGATGACCTCCATAAGCTATGGAACCTGATCAGGCAGCAACCCAAGATCAGACGACATGCGGTTGATAAGAGCAGGAACCCCCACAGCAACAGCCTCACACCCCAGCACCAGTTGCAGCCTCTATCCCTTATTCAGCCGCCCCCAAGATGGAGAACAGTTCCTAACTACAATTCCACAACCCATCCGATCCGCAGGAAGAATACTCTATCCGCTAAGGATATACACTCCCTCCTGCTCTCCTACGACCCCCCCCACCCAGCCAGTCCACAGTAGTCCCGAACAAGCAGAAGCAACCCTCCCTAATCGAAACCATCCATCTCAGTACACACAGAATCCCTAATCGCAACACCAGAGGTATAACCCTGGAAAATCTTATGCAAGTTCCATTAACACTGGAACCTCCAACGACCTCCAAGCCGTGTCTCAATTGCATTCTATTAAACTGTAGATCAAACTCAGCACACGCAGCTGACATTGCTGACCTTATACTCACTCACGAACCTGACCTCCTAATCCTAACCGAACATGGCTAAATGAATCGTCCACGCCGATCCTAGACATACTGGTCCCCCCCAATTATGACATCACCAGACTAGACAGACCTATTAGACCAGGAGGCGGTATTGCCTGCATCTACCGGAACAGCCTCTCAGTGAACCGCTCACCCTCACCGGATCTTTCCTCATGTGAATATCTTTGCTTAGATATCACAAGTAATAACAAACCAATCTGTTCACTGCACACATTTTACCACCCACCAGGCGACAACCTCACCTTCATCGAGCAATTCATAGATATCGTGACCACACATACTGGTCAACAAAATACCCAAATATTCCTTGGTGATTTCAATCTTCATTGGAACAACCCTAAGGACCCGGCAGTAAATAGCCTCAAAACATTCCTTTCGGACCTTGACCTCACCCAAATCTGCAATAGCCCCACACATGTCAAAGGCTCAACCCTTGACTTGGTGATTGCCAACCCAGAGGCCATTCAGCTTAACACAATCCTCCCCTCTGATTGGTCTGATCACCATTCCATCACCTTCTCCATCAAGGTATCAGTTAAACTACGCTCAGCACAACCTACAAGATCTAAAGTATGGAAGAGAAACCTAAAAAGCTCCCTCACAGATTTATCCACATCCGCCAATGTCAGCCCCCTGCTTCCCCCGGAAGACCTAACTGATGCTCAAGCTGTGACACAACACTACTTCAACTCCATGACCATGATTTTAGATACAACCGCGCCTCTACAACTGAAGAGGCTCTCCACAAAAGACTCTAAACCTTGGTATGACGATAGACTCAACGAGGACAGACGAGCCCTAAGATTAGTTGAACGGAGATGGAGGTCATCACCATCCACGGACCACCTTAAACTGCTCAGATCCTCCAGAAACTCATACTATAGAAAGATCAGACACTCAAAAGCAAACTTTTTCAAAAATCAGCTAGATCTAGCCAAGAACCGACCCAAGAAACTATTTGAACTAGTCAAAACTCAATCTCTTGGCGTAGCTCACCCTCCCCAAGATGGTCTATGTTCTCCACCCAGCTGCGAAGAATTCTCTTCCTTCTTCACGAGAAAGACGGAACTCCTGAAAACGGACCTACTTAAGGCCTCATTAGCTCAGATTGACACTCAGAAGGGCACGCCATCTCACACTCTAGCAACCCCAAGCACCTGCACAGCTAAGCTCGCACTCAAAAACAACACCTCCTGGGCCTCCTTCACAACCTACAGCGAAGAAACAATCCTAAAAACACTCACGTCCTTGAACCCCTCCAACCACTTCTCTGATCCCCTCCCTGCTAACTACCTCAAAGATCTCATACCGGTGCTATTGCCACTTTGGACAAAGATTATCAATGCTTCCTTAGTCCAAGGAGTTATTCCTGATATTCTCAAATCGGGACAAGTTTCCCCCATCCTTAAAAAAACGACGGCGGACCCCGCGGACCTAAATAACTACCGACCAATTACCAACATCCCAACTCTGGCGAAACTCCTAGAAAAATGTGTTCTCAGCCAGTTAGACAACCACATCACCAACTTCCACCTGCTCAATAAATTTCAATCTGGCTTCCGGGCAGGGCACAGTATGGAGTCGGCCATGACCCACATAGTAGATGACGCACTAAAAATCCTAGATCAGAACGAAGCCTGCCTACTTATCCTACTTGACTTATCTTCGGCATTTGACACCGTCAAACATGATAATCTTCTAGACCTCTTGAAACACAGAATGGGCCTATCAGGCTCAGTTCTAAATTGGTTTACCTCTTTCCTCCGAAATAGATCCCAAAGGTTCAAGGTCAACCAATCCCTCTCCAGGACCGTCCCAGTCACATTAGGAGTCCCGCAAGGCTCCTCCCTCTCACCTACACTGTTTAACTTATTCATGGAGCCTCTCACTGCGATCCTCAACTCATCAAATATTCACTTTCACATGTACGCTGATGACACACAACTATATTTAAAGATAAACTCTCCGGATGACATCAAAGATCTCAATCTAACTCTACAAAAAACTCAGTCTTGGTTGACTGAAAACCACCTCAAACTAAACTCCCTCAAAACGGAATTCCTACTTATCTCCCCCCCTAACCAAACAGCCATCATACAAGAATGGCTTAAACAACTTACAGCGCTCAACTGCCAACCTCTTATAATCGATTCAGCAAAATCACTGGGAGTAACTTTGGACAGTAACCTAAATATGCAAAAACATATCAGTGCCGCAGCAAAAGGAGCAAACTTTCAGTTGCACACCCTTAGAAAATTAAAACCCTTCCTCCCAGCAAATTACTTCAAATTGGCAGTCCAAGCACTAGTAATTCCCAGACTAGAATATGGTAGTGCAACTCTATGTGGACTCCCTAGATCAACAACTGCCCCGCTAAGAGCATCACTCAACTCAGCGGCCAGGCTCATCACAGGTTCCAAAAGACATTACCACATTTCCCCCGACTTCAAAGCGCTCAACTGGCTACCCTTCGAAGCAAGAATTCAACTAAAAATCGCATGCATGACGCACAAAGCCCTTCATCACAACACCCCGAGGTACCTGGCCCAGGAACTGGAGCTCTCGTGTGGAAACAGATCCTCCAGGAGCGCCAACAACCTTCTTTTGAAGCCTCAAAGATTTGCCAAGAAGAAAACATATAATCGCGCCTTCTCTGGAATTGCTCCAAGGATTTGGAACGCACTACCCCCAGAAACCAGACTCAACCCATCAACTGCCTCCTTCAAACAAGCATTGGCATAGCCAATAGGTCTCGCTTTTGGTACCTTATAAGTATTTTGTTATGCAGCACAATATCCTTGGTGCAACAACATTAACTGTTGCATGGTTAAACACTTATAAGGTCCCAAAGGCGAGACCTATTGACTATGCCAATGCTTGTCATTTTTAGGTAGGAGATTATTTTGGTCAATCGAGCTGGGGTTGAGTTTGTGCGTAGAGGGAGGGGGTTTAACATTACGTTCTCATTTTCAATCATGGATGTAATTTAAGCACAGATTATGGGGGTGAGGAGGGTTTGATGTGGGTAGTTTAACAGAATTTATAGAATTTGCATGGAGTTGTTGGTTTAGACGTGTCTCATTTTGTTGCAGAGACCCCTGACCAAGGGCCTTTCAGGCCCGAAATGCATTGGGAGTAGTGAAATGAGCACACTTCATATGAATGGTTTAGCTGCACATGTCGCTGTTTAAAGCCTGGATGGGCAAGCAGGAGACATTTGAAAATGCTGTAATAAAGAATCATGGTGTAATCACGCTGTCTCCGTAGTGATTGACAAAGCATGAATGAATATTTGAATAAGGAACATCAATCGTTGGTTTACTTTTGGTCTCAAAAACTGGATTAATTATTAAGGAGTGGCCTATCGTGAGGATAAATATTTCTGCGCTTAGCAGTGCGACAGAAGGGCGCGTAAGCCCACGTGCCTATTGCGGTTACCTTATATAGTGCTGTGATTTTGGGGTGGTGCACAGCTTCTGTTACGCACGCAACAATATTACAATATGGTTACATAATCAATATGATATAAGACATCTTAAGGGAAAGAGTGCATCTTTATATATCTTTTTTTCAAAAATGCATTGAGGCATCCCGAGATAAGTATCAAAGAGATTATGATACTAAACATGGCGTGAATGAAGTAAAGCAATTCGCGTATCTACTTCTAGATAACCAAAATAATAATTATGTGAAAAGTCGGGGGGGGTGGTGAGAGGCACAGGGAAGAATTAATTTTTGCGACAGGTGGTGGCGATGCTTGTGATACTACCGTTTAAAATAAGACTGACAACTATCGGTGGTTGGCTGATGAAAGTAATTCCAGCAAAGATAATTCTGAAGGGGAAAATGTTGAAGAAATTTAAGTTGTGTTGTTGTGAAAGTCTTTGGCTGCTTCTGATGCAGTTATTTGAATGACATGTTTGTAGAATATAAATATATAATTGTGGGAGTGATTCTGGTAGTGTACACAACGTGCTGAAGAGCTGCAGTGCAGGACGGGTTGCCCATTGAGAATAAAAGAGTGAGCCCTTTTGGTAAATGCATAAAGTTTCCTAGGAAGCTTTGTGATTGTTCTTAACATATTTCATTTAAAAGTATCAATTTACCTTGCTTACTATTTTCTAAATACTTACTACATATACGTTTTGTTTATAGACCGGGATAGAGAAGTTACTACTATAAGTAGTCTATTTTCTGTTTTGTTCATAGAACTTTCAATATTTATAGTTCCGTGTGGTGTAAAGTGTTCTTTGGAATGTTATTTTTGAGTAGCAGCGGTTGAAAGGCGGTGGGAAGGTTAAGTACCTTTCATTGTGACTGTTTAGGAAAATAAAGCAGTTACTTGGATCACTTTCTTTGGCATCTTCACTACAGTATTAAGTGGACATGCTAGAAGACCCAGAATGTCACTTTTTTGTATCAATACCATAGAATAAGATAAAGTATAACGGTATAAAGAAAGTGTTATTTTTACTGTAGGAACAAGTGACTGTCATATGATCCAAAGATATGTCTTCTTGCTATGATTGGTCTTCAGAAATGTGTACAGAATGATCTAGGGAGTATGCGCCAAAATTGTGAGGCTGTACGGGATAGTGATGACTATGGTTCTGGTAATGGAAACAGGTTAAGACGAGAGTATAGAGGATAACAATTGATGGAGATAATACTGTTGATAAAAAGAATCCGTTGGGTGTCTCTCCAACTGTATGATACTAGCGAATATACTTAAGAGTGTAGTACAGAGGAAACTTCTAGAAAAGAGGGGGCAAAAATACTTGTCAGACTAACAAAAAAGCATAATAATTATATAATGTATTGATTAGTTGGTTCATATGTAGTTAATACATTTTCATTTATTTTGTTATGGGGATTAACATATGTTGAACGTGCTATGCACGCCACTTGTACTGAATCCTACATACATTTTACTTTGTGATATGTTTTGGAATGGTAGCCTTTGAGTGTTATAGTTTTCCCAAAAGCCGACTAGCATCTTGCAGATTCACTCTGTTGGATTGGGGGGGGGCCTCCGTTAACTTGGTGGAATAAACATACTTGTTAAACCCTTCTTTGATCTAGGGCTCCGTCGTGATTGCACGACCTACAGCAAGACATCTTCCCATTGCCAATGTAGGTTTGTGTAACAACTTTGCCTGGTGGGGTTAGTACGACTATCATCATAAAGGAGGAAGTGAAACTTCAAGTCCCAGAATCCAAAGTGCTATTAGATAAATAGTACGAACTGTCTAAACCATAAGCACGACACTGAAACAAAGGAAAGCAATGCTATTGTGGCATCAAAGTCTGTTATGACTACACTCCACCCCAATCGTTATGGGCAGGTGATTTGCTGGTCACGCTGACAAAACCACGCCTGAACAACGGCTGCAGAACGACGGCTTGCGCAGATGAACCGCACACAAAGTGTGTGAGTTCCCAGTATCTATGGCCTGGTCGCCAATAGCACGTAAAGGTCCTGGCAGATAACACTACAGGCCCTGCCACTGTGCGCCAATGTTCATACCTTTCCCGGCTGAAATGTTGCTGAATCGGATCTGCGCCGGCTTGTCTCGGTCCTGGTAAGCGCCCTTGATCCTGGCGCCGGTGCCAGCGGTCAGCACCCATGGGGTGGGGTATTCGGGCATGGTACTGGCTGCTGTGCGTGTGGTGGATGGATGCAGATACTGAGCGCCCCCTTCTCCTGCTAGCAGCCTTCAGTGAAAGAACGAGCGGCGCGGCAGCCTGCAGAGCTGACCAGACGCTCGTGCGTCATGGCCTTTGCCTGCGATTACGCGCAGGGCAGACATCTGTTTCCAATTACGATAATTGGAAACAGATGTCGGCCCTGCGCTGCAGAATCGCCTCGAAAAGGCCACGACGCACGAGCGTGTGGTCAGCTTCGAAACCCCTTACTTAAAGTCTCGCCAGAGCAGCGCTTGCGCGCTACTCGAGGCTCGACCTAAAAAGAAGTTAAATCGCTTCTCATGACAAAATTCACTTGAACATTATTTCGGACTCGTAGAACAACCAGCTGTAACATAAGTCTTTATCGCGTAATACTATGTTTCTTGTGTACATTGTTTCTTTTGTTTAACTACCTTATTTGTAAAGCGCTCTGATACCCGCAAGGGTCATGTTCGCGCTATATAAAACCTTCAAAATAAATAAAAAATAAAAAGATTTAGATCTTGGCAGACGGGTTACTCCGTCACAACGGTGACGGATATCTTGTCCGCCGAAATATAAACCCCATAGGATATAATAGGATTTATATTTCGGAGGACGGGATATCCGTCACCGTTGTGATGGATTAACTCGTTCACCAAGATCTAAATCAGGCTCTAAGTGATTTGCCCAGAATGACAGGATGTTCAGCTGGCGCGAGACTCAAACCTGGTTCCCCGGCTCCCATGTTGGCAGTTGTGGCCATCCTCTCTTTGTTTACATGTTTTCAGCAGGGTGGCCTCCAGGTGCAGTCAGTAATGAACTGCATGTTCAAAGAGTTTAGAAGTTAGACAATTAAAGGATTGGCAAAGCCAATTGTTTCGCTTATGCAGAATCTATTGGCCTTGTCAATGCTTTTTGACATGTTGCACAACTGTTGAGCTGCTGTGCAACATGGCTTAAACTAAAAAAAAAGAAAGCAATATGATACGGTCAATGCTTTTTTTTTTAATTCAAGCCATGTTGCACAGCATCTCAACTGCTGTGAAACATAAAAATCATTGAAAAGCCAGTAGATTTTGCATAGGCGAAACCTATTGGATTTGCCAATGCTTATTATTCTAATCAGTTTGGAACCTTCTTCCCAGAGCCCTTGATATATCCATGCCCTCGGTGTGTTTTTCTGTTAATTCCTTCTCAATCTGTCCATACAGTTTTTATTGGGTGTTTACTTCACATTTGGAATTACCTACACATTGACCTTTCACACAGATTTTAATGATCGTTCATCGAGCACTGATGAGTGATGTAATCTGAAAATCAGTCCACCATGTTCTGTCTGAGATTCCACTGAAAGAGATGGGCTGAAAATGAGAGGCCAACGGATGTCCAACACTGGTGCCCTCTCTGTCCTGTCTGAGACGCCACTAAAAGGGATGGTCTGGCGACTACAGACCATTGTTTGTCCAGCTGCTGGTGCCCATCCTGTTTTGTGTGGGACTCCACTGAAACATGTGGTCTGGCAGTGATAGACCAATGATTGTGTGGAGTGCTGATGTTGGCCCACTTGATGCCACACAATGAAGCCACATTTCCATATATAATTCCGCTAAGGAAGGTTGTGTCTTATCCCATTTGTGACTGAAATTCATCATAATGCAGTTGAGCAATGCTGTGACATACCACTTGCTCAGAATTATCATACTAACTATTTCTATTAAAATGTTAAATGTGGGGGGTGTGTGGCTTAGCAGCGCATGGAGTAAGACGTGCTCTGGAGGATCTCTGTGCCACCACTTCCTTTTAAAGCTAATAGCACGGCACCAAGGCATTGGGGAGCCCCCCCAGAGGGCATCTCAATCACCGGAAAGAGTAGTGAGCAGGCTGGTCACATAGCCTCCCTTGCAAGGGGCTCTCTGGCCGAATATAAAGACAGGGCCGACTGAGAAGCCGAAGCTGCCATCTTGAAACGCTCGGCGGCATCGCCGGGCAGAGAGTATTCGAGCGGCCCTACTCCCTGATAACAGCGGGCTGCCTGGGTGTAGTGCTCTCCGGAGGACGAGCGATTGCGGCAATGCCGCCAGCGGAGGCACAGCGAAAGGGAATGCACGCCTCTGTCGCAAAGAAAACGCGACCCCCTGATCGGGGTGAGACCCTGGGGCCGCCATCTTAGGATGCTCAAGAAAAACAATGGTTCTGTCGGGGAGATCAACTGATTTGCACCAAGTACTTAATACATTAAAGAAAATATGTTTTAGTCGTATAACAAAGTAACACACCAAGAAAAAGCAACCAATTTATGCCAAAAAACAAATTTCTTTACTTTATATTTGTATATATGCAAATCAATAAGCAGGCTGTCTATAACAAGAAACACATACGGCGAATGAGCCAATGGCTGTGTGGTACAATTAGTGACTGGTAGTGATATGTGACAAAGTGCTGTACATAGGTGACATAAATAACATATATATACAAACAATATTTAACATGTAAGTCCACAACTCATTGCATAAATCCCAACGGAAGATATGATTTTCTGTTCAGGTCAGGGAATTGCATGGACTAATTAAAACAACAACGTCGACGTTTCGACCCTTAACGGTTGTGCAGATTAGTAAGCATCAGGGGCGGGTCTTCATCAGGACAGGGGGAAAAAGGTGACAGCCTGTTGAATAATGAATAAACAAATGAGAGGTGTGTATACTAGGTGTGGAGAAAGCAAGAGGTGCAAAAGCAACTTCATGCTTACCAAACAACTTGAAGTCCTATGTTTATGCGCATCCAACTTTGCAACAATATTCAGGGAGGTGTCAGCCGACACCTCCAACTCACATCTATAGATTGTGATTCTGGAAATAACGCAAAGTATGTAGTAAAATGTGGTACCGTTTATGCGCCACAAAACATTTATTATTGGCTCTATGTGATGGGGGGAGGCACGGTCAGATGCCTACATTCCTGTTTAAATCATAAAAATCTTTCTTCACCAGCCGGTGGAAATGAATAGTGTGGGGCCGCCAAGGCGATCAAATGAATGAATGAATGAATGAAAACACATTTATAAAGCGCATGGCTACCCGGAGGCATCCCAGAGCTAGGCCTGAACACAAGAAGAAGGCGGAGAGACCGCGAAGAGCTAGGGAAACAAAAAAGTTTTCAATTGTTTGCGGAAGGCAACATGATTGGACACCTTACGAAGAGAAAGTGGAAGAGAATTCCAGAGTTAGTGGCGTTATAGGAGAACAGGCGCCCACCACTCCTAGCCTTCTTAATCTTAGGGACCACGGCTAGATGAAGATCATCTGATCTGGAGGCAAAGAGGGCAATCAGTACTGTTACTGAACCGCTCATAGATTGCATTTATTTACACCCATGTGGATATAGTGAATGAGCCGTCAAAGTGTACCCATGTATGCCGAGGAGAAACGCCCTTCCCTTACATTCGAAGTAGTGGAGCCCCAATGGTCGAACACTATTCTAGTGTGGGACACACTGCTGACCATCTTGAATGGTGGGTTCTGGAAAAAATCACCTTGCACCCAAGGGGTGGTAGCATCACCACCTCTTTGAATTATAAAGAGTGCCGTTGGATCCATATTCTAGATGCTGTGAGCCAAGGATTAAACGAACAGGAGGAAACATGTAAACAGATGGGCAGGCTATAAAACAAACCTCTGTAAGCCGATGCTCTCATGTAACATGTAAACAAATGGGCAGGATATAACCCATAGTCTAACTACCCCTGAACCTGCTGACTAACTCATGTTACCTTACTAGATCTCTTCTTTGATCCATGTATGAATAACAGAACAATTAGTATGTATAAAAATATAATAATATCCGTTGGTAATCCTCACGATCCAACAAATGACTAATTTTCGTTGGTTTAGGGTGTAAACCTTGTAATGCTTCATTGGTTAATCTTGAGCACTATTTCATATGCTATATATTGAAATTGCGGGATGTGCCTTGTATGCACTCTATGATATCTGAGCTACGTTTTATCATATGTGTACAATGCTGTATTACTATGCCTAATGTTTAAACTTCCTACCGAAATATACGGCTAGTTAAAACTACAATTATAGATGTTCAAAGTCCACTGATTATCCGTAGCGTGTGTATTTTACTTGAAAGTTAAAGTGTACAATGTTTCCGTGATTACCCAGGGTTAATGTATCAGGTTTTCTTAACAGAATGGATGTTATATGTTTAAATGTGCGATATAACTTGAGACATCCATTCCACTGCCTGGAATTCTTGCCGGGTTTTGAATAATTGAGATACACCACACGATTTAGCTGCTGCACCTTCACTCTGGCACGTACGCGGCCACACGAGAATTGTCAAATACTGACATTCGCCTCGACCGCGTTTGCACAATTAAGCAGATACGGACGAACGAGGACGTCTCTCCTATTCCTTTTCTCAAGTAAGCTGCAATGCTCATTTGGCCCCCCCGTAGAGAACAGTAGTCGCGCACACCTCGTTTTTGCGAGTATGGAATGCACATTACAATGCTCCACTGCGCGTCTGTGTTTAAATCCATTTAGATCGACTTTGGGCACCTTCTTGTATAGATGATCCCGTTAAATAGTTACATATGCCTTCTTCGCCACCTTGTGTACAGTACCTCAAATTGCACGTGCCCAACAGTTGGGTTCGTATGATGTTATGATGTAATGGTTGTGGCTCATTGCGGTCTACGCCTAGCTTGACACCCCTACTTCGGATGCAAGGTCTTGGTTTCCACGTCCAGCATGACACCACTACTTTGAATGTAAGGGAAGGGTGTTTCTCCTCGGCATACATGGGTACACTTTGACGGCTCATTCACTATATCCACATGGGTGTAAATAAATGCAATCTATGAGCGGTTCAGTAACAGTACTGATTGCCCTCTTTGCCTCCGCAGTCATTTGATCGCCTTGGCGGCCCCACACTATTCATTTCCACCGGCTGGTGAAGAAAGATTTTTATGATTTAAACAGGTATGTAGGCATCTGACCGTGCCTCCCCCCATCACATACAGCCAATGATAAATGTTTTGTGGCACATAAACGGTACCACATTTTACTAAATACTTTGCGTTATTTCCAGAATCACAATCTATGGATGTGAGTTGGAGGTGTCAGCTGACACCTCCCTGAATATTGTTGCAAAGTTGGATGCGCATAAACATAGGACTTCAAGTTGTTTGGTAAGCATGAAGTTGCTTTTGCACCTCTTGCTTTCTCCACACCTAGTATACACACCTCTCATTCGTTTATTCATTATTCAACAGGCTGTCACCTTTTTCCCACCTGTCCTGATGAAGACCCGCCCCTGATGCTTACTAATCTGCACAACCGTTAAGGGTCGAAAAGTCGACGTTGTTGTTTTAATTAGTCGACACGCAATTCCCTGACCTGACCAGAAAATCATATCTTCCGTTGGGATTCAAGCAATGAGTTGTGGACTTACATGTTAAATATTGTTTGTATATATATATGTTATTTATGTCACCTATGTACAGCACTTTGTCACATATCACTACCAGTCACTAATTGTACCACACAGCCATTGGCTCATTCGCCGTATGTGTTTCTTGTTATAGACAGCCTGCTTATTGATTTGCATATATACAAATATAAAGTAAAGAAATTCGTTTTTGGCATAAATTGGTTGCTTTTTCTTGGTGTGTTACTTTGTTATATGACTAAAACATATTTTCTTTAATGTATTAAGTACTTGGTGCAAATCAGTTGATCTCCCCGACAGAACCATTGTTTTTCTTTAGCATACTTACTCAGGTTCTGAGGGTTACTGGGTTACCCCATTATCTTTAATGGCATCTTAGGATGCTCGGCGGCATTGCCGGAAAGAGAACTTCTGCGAGGCCCAACAGCATGAAAATGGCGAGCTACCTGAGACCTGCAACCCACTAGAAGGCGAGCAATCACAGCAGCGTCTTCAGCGGAGGCATGCCGAAGGGAATTTGCACCTCAGCAGCGAAAGAAACTCAGTCTTCCGGCTGGGCCGATGCCTGAGGCCGCCATCTTGAGCTGTGCAGTTGCACAGCCGAATGAAGAACTTTTGGAGGGCCACACAGCTTGAGTATGGTGAGCTCCCACGACACAGTGGACCGCCGGAGGAGGGGCAACGAGAAAGCGCAATCAGCGGAGGCGCAATAGAAGGTACCTGGTGCCTCGACAGTCCCCATCGCGGACCCTCAGCGAACAGCCCCGGGGCCTTGGAGCAACATTGGGACCCAAGACTGCCATCTTAGATCGAGCAACGGCGCTGACGGGCGGGATGCGCTGGCGAGGCCCTGCAGTTTGACGGAGGCGAGCTCCCTTGGTGAGGTGGACCACCGGAAGAGGAGCAGAATAAACAGCGCAATCAGCGGAGGCACTCTAGAGGGAGCCCGGCGCTTTCGTAATCATCAGCCCGACCCCCTTTGGATGGCCCCGGGGCCTGGAAGAGACCTCAAGCAAGCTGGGAGCCCCTTTTCTTTGCAGGATCCAGCAAAGGTGTGGCGTGAAGCCTGCGGCAGGAGGAGACCCCGGGCACTGAAAGTACCCAACAGCGATTGCACAGGGGCCCGCTGAGAACTGGTAGGCCTGGCTGGGGTGAGACAGCCCATGGAGTGATGCTGGAGAAGGTAGGAGAACCACTGCCAAGTTGGCCTTTTGTACATTGGATTGGACCATCAACATAAACGCATGAACCTGCGAATACTCCCCAGGGTAAACACTGTCAGAGAGGGGCGAGAGCCTGAAACCCTCCCCTTCCCACATTTACAGCGATTAGCTTTATCCTCATTCCTGGTGTGGACTCAGATGCCCCATACTGCTGTTGACACCAGACCTGGGCCCATCATCCATATCCTTACGCATCTAAACGTAGTAATCGAACTGACCAGCCAAACGCCCGGGCCCCCCCACCGGCATCATTAAACGGGGCAGTGACCCCTCCTTACTGAGCTGCCCTACAGAGCTAGATAGTATTTGCAAACCCCAACAGGGAGACGCCTCACTGGGTGAGACCATGTTGGATATTGCCCCACAGAACTGTGCCACTTACAGCTACCTTCAGCAGGGTGCCTCTTTTCAATGCAGGATCCTGCCTGGCCGTCTGACAAGTCGTTCTGCACCACGCCACAGTACATTCAAAACTAACATGAGACTGCCGCACTATCTGGCTAAATAGGTGATCTGGTTACATCTCTAAGGGAAGCGCAACCCATGTAATATGCCACGCCCTAAGGCAGGTGAAGACATTGCTTCAAGCTTATCCAAAGATAATCTAATGACTTCCCTGTGGCAAAAGGCTGGCCCTCCGACTCCTGCCACCATGGCCTCCTCTTCAGAAGGGGTGACTGAACCACTCACCCAAGCCTATATGAATAACTTTCTTCAAAAAATCAAATCAGAAATTGTCTCTCTTAAAACCGAATTTGTATCATGCCTCAAAGAATTGAAGAAAGACATTACTGAAATTAGCGAAAGAGTCGATGACCTAGGACTGTAGACAACCGTACGGAAGATCAGGAAAACCTTTGGAAACGAATGGCTGCACTCGAGGACCAACATATTGAAATCTAGATAAAACAGGAGGATTTAGAAAATAGAAGTAGACGGAACAACCTCCGCATCAGAGGCATACTCAAAGGGTCGGCGGGTTCAGACATCAAGGCATTCACAGCGGAGCTACTCCACGACATCAGAGGTGATGATGACGCATCCCCGCCAGCACCGGACAAGGCACATCGAGTAGCCACACCCCCGGACGCCCTGAACTGGTTCCAGATATCCTAACCAGGGTACACTTTTTCACGGAAAAGGAAGCAATACTACAGGCCTCACGAAATAAATCAGAATTGACATACAAGGGGTACACAATTCAACTCTTCCAAGACATTTCCCCAGTGACTATCCGAAGGCACAGAGACTTTAAACCGATAACAGATAAGCTCCGCGACCTGGACATTAAATATCAATGGGGCCACCCGTTTGCCCTAATCTTCACCTGGGAGGGCAAACGCCGGGTATTATGCTCCCTGCAGGAAGCCAAACAACCTTTACAGCTCCCTATGTCCCCCAGGGCGGCCAGTCCCTCCTATTTGCAACCAGCAACTAGGGAAACTGCATGCCCTGAATGGGCCATGGTCTTTAGGCCACGACAGGAAGCCGAAGCCAGGGAACAATCCTCCGCCCAGACTAAACAAGACATTATAAAACACCTCCGAAACATGGAGGGTGGGAGGTCACCCTCTCCCTCTCCGGCAGCCTCTGAATAATATCAACATCTCACCGGAACCATTGTCTGTAGAACTACCCTGGTGTAACTCTCAAAAGAGACTGAAATACTTTATGTAATGAGGGACCACTCCACCTGCCCGTATTCAAGCAGGCAGCAGAGCAGGAGACCTTAGAACCGAGACGTATTCTTTTCTCTAGGCCCACCCTCATCAATCCTACTCCTAATAGAGTGACATCTCTGGAATGGGCCGTGCACCGGCTATGTGCTCATTCTTGGACTGGAATGGAACTTGTTGGCCCAGTTGGCCTTCTATTGTTATTAATCTTCGTTCTCTCCCTATTTCTTCCTCCTTTTCTCAATCTAATGGAGGGTGGGAGGGACACAATACCTTGAATCAGTTGGCTCTCAAGCTGAGATCTTGCGGAATGTGGGTCATATTGAGACACTTGCCTCCTGGTATGGACCTAGCTCTTACCAGTATAGATCTTGATAGAGGCTTCTGGGGGGAAAGCAGCATTTTAGGATTAACCCCTGCATAGACCAACACCATATCACTAGAAACCACATTTCACATCAACAATGACCACAGCTCCTTGTCTAAAAATTCTTTCCCTTAATGTAAAGGGCCTTAATGCCCCAATAAACAAAGCCAGATTTGGCATTATTTGTTACACCAAGATCCAGACATTATCTTCCTACAGGAGACTCATCTCCTACAATCCGACACTCATCGTATGGCCCATCCCAGGTACCCAACACAATATTGGGTGTCCTCTCCAACAAAGATAGCCGGGGTCGCAATATTATGCAAGACAGGAATCGTTTGCGGTCAATCACGGGTGGTGAGATGCAGGGAGGGTAGTTATATTAAACTTGACGTACAACTAGGGGCACAAACACTCACCCTTCTCAATGTATATGCACCTAATCAAGCACAGGATCTCTTTCTTAGGGACCTACTGAGAGATAAGGTGATCCACGAAGGACACCAACTCATCCTTGGGGGAGATCTGAACTTAGTATGGGACACAGAATTGGATCGTAGCACTAATTCCTTTCAGGGAACTAGGGCGATGTCTGCTACTCTGAAGCGAGCAATCACAGACCTTGGACATATAGATGCCTGGCACTACCATTCTCTGGATGCGCGAGATTACTCTTACTACTCACACATACACCGCTCCTATTCCCCCATAGATTATTTGTTCTTCTCTCATTCATTAGCACGGGACATAATCCCTGTCTCCATGTCAGATGTTTCCATCTCAGATCATGCCCACTTGGAAATACTACTGCAAAAACACACCCACTCTTCTCGACGTAACCCTCACTGGCGATTACCCCCTCATATTCTGCACAACCCGGTAGACGTAGCAGAAATCAGGACGGCGATCTCAGCCTACTTTACATCCAACGGCCTTCCTGAAACATCATATCCAGTCATATGGGACGCTTCCAAAGTGACTACTAGGGAAGCAATCACGTCTGTTGCGATAGCGTGAGGTCGAGAGGCTTGGCTGGTAGAGGCCAAACTGGCTAGTGACATAAAAGCTTTGGAGAGACTAGACCATTCAGCACCCTCACACTCCAATAAACGACACCTTGTTATGCTTCGGGGTCAATTAAGAGCACATAGAACGAATAGGGCAGAACGCACATTATTGGCACTGAAACAAAAATACCAGGATAGGGGAACAAAGTGGGCTCTATCTTGGCGCGCCGGCTGAGACGGAGGGCAGCAAAGGCACATTTTGCTAAAATCAAAATTGCAGAAGACACATGGGCCATCACTGAAAAAGACAGACTGACAGCCTTCCACAAGTACTATTCTACCCTCTATGATCGAGGGATCTAACACCCGAATGGGATACATTCAATACTCTCCAACTGTTCATGGACCCCCCCTAGACAAACAACATGCACAACTTCTCGAGGAACCAATTACACTAGAAGAGCTCCAACAGGCTTTGAAGGACTTGCCGGTGGGCAAAACACCGGGCCCAGATGGCCTGCTGGTTCACTTTTACCGCATGTTCCTTCTGCAAATCCAAGACCAACTATTGCGCCATTTTAACTCATTCACAGACATTACGGGCCCGATGGCCACAATGGCCACGGCAGAAATAGCACTTATCCCCAAACCTGACAAAGATCATACATTATGCTCTTCCTACCACCCTATTGCGCTTCTCAACACAGATATTAAAATCTACACAAAAATCCTAGCCAACCATCTGGAACCGTACCTCCCGGGTCCCATTGGCCCGGACCAAGTCAGATTTATTCGACAACGTCAGGGAGCCGACAATGTGCTGCGGATAGCCCACTTGGTAGAAAAGACACACAGTCGGAACATCCCTGCCTGTCTACTATCACTAGATGCTGAGAAAGCATTCGACCGGGTAGACTGGGATTTCTTGAAGACGGTTCTCCAGAAGATAGGGCTGGGACCCATGATGGTCTCCAGGATAATGGCATTGTACGCTTCCCCCCAAGCACAGGTCAGGGTCAATGGACAGCTCACACAACTGATACACATACATAGGGGCACTAGATAAGGCTGCCCACTCTCTCCCCTGCTTTTTGCTCTTATAGTAGAACCATTATCCATAGCTATTCGACAATCAGGAGATATCAGTGGCATCCCTTTTGGAGGAGTAGAACATAAGATAGCCTTATTTGCGGACGACTTACTACTTACCCTGTCAAAACCACACACTTCTTTACCAGCCCTTATCACGCTTCTAAAATCATTTGAAGAGGCCTCCGGCCTCAAATTTAATCTTACTAAATCTTGGGCACTGAATGTAAAAATCCCCAATGAAGATATCCCAGAACTACAATCCCTTACCCCCTTCCAATGGGCTACACGCTTGATATGAAATCTTGGGCTTAATCTAACTTCCACAATATCCATGTCGACACAGGCAAACTGGCCGAATTATAGAAAAGCCGTCCTCGAGGACCTACGTACGTGGAGGTCCCTACTGATATCATGGCTAGGACGGCTTAATGCAATCAAAATGTCTGTTCTGCCGAAAATTCTATATTTATTCCAAACACTCCCCACCCCAATACCGCAAACTTACATACAACGCTTGCAACAAGACCTAACCACCTTTATATGGGGAGGAAAATGACCACGATTCCCAAATAAACTCCTTATGCTACCTCGAGATAGAGGTGGGTTAGCATGCCCCAATCTGTTAGAATACTATTGGGCGTCGCATTTACGATACATCTCTGAATGGGTGGTCCGCAAGAGTGAGAAACATTGGCTACATATGGATAGGTCAGTAGCCTGCAGACCTCTATGGGACTTAGCATGGCTTCAGCGGGGGTCTCGACCGTGTAGCGCATATAAAGCCACCCCCACAAAGACAGTGTTGGAAATCTGGGATAAGATCGCAGCCTCTAGGGGCCTCACTTCCTTCCCATCCCCTAATACACCCCTGGCAAGCTACCCAAACTTTCCACCAGCTCTACAACCACACTCCTTCCCAACATGGGCAGAAGGGGAATGCCGAACAATTCGGGATCTCTTCGAGGACGATCAGCTTAAAACATTTGATCAGTGCAAAAAGGAATTCCACATACCTGAGGAGGCTAGGCTACAATACTTCCAGATCCGGCACTGGCTGCACACACCATTGCAAACACAAGGAGATGATGGACGGAGTGCTGAAACTTTCCAGACACTCACCCCCAGTCACAGACCTGGGTTGAATCCAGGGGGCGACCCGGCCTTACACCCCCTTTGAGACATTGGTTCGCTCTTACGATGGGCCCGAGGTCTGATCTCTTCCACCTACCAAGTATTACAACACTCTACTCCAATTAAGTCCCACATGTACCAGACACAATGGCAAACAGTCAGCACGGATGAGATCACCCCCAAGCAATGGGAACAACTTTGGCGAGATATACTGAAAACATTTAGAAGCATATCACAGCAGGAGACCGCATATAAACTCATGACACGGTGGTATTATACCCCCCAACGACTACACAAAATGTTCCCAATACCTCGCCCAATTGCTGGTGCTGTCAACATGCGATTGGAGACATCTTGCACATATGGTGGTCCTGTCCATTGTTGACCATCTATTGGAAAGAGGGCCTCAGTCATATAAAAGACGTGATAGGCTACCCTATACCACCTTCCCCAATAGTGATTATCCTGGGAGTTAGGCCCTCAACCCTCCTTGCTTTGACCCATGCAGACCGCCACGTAATATCTCACATGCTTGGAGCAGCCAAGCAGGTAATAAAACTATATTGGAAGAAAACATCTACACCACCAGTCGCCCTATGGTTTACCCGCCTACGGCATACTATGGCGATGGAACCTCTCACGACTCGATTAACAAATACTAAATCTACGTTCACAAACACATGGCAACCTCTAAAAGACCACTTTTCCAAATTAGAATTCACATGCTTTACACCACCAAAGCTTCTAGCCTTACAACTCTTTGAAGACACCCCACCAATTCAGAGTGCCGACATATTACAAGAGACATATCAGATGGCCCACGCAGGGAGCCCACTATCTAGTCCCTAGCTTTAAATGGGAAAACCTGGTATCCTTTCGCTGGTAGTACCTCTCACCCCCGTCCCCCCCCCCCAATCCTGGAATCCTCCTTCTTCCTGTCATTCTGTTTCTGATTTCCTGTTGTTCTCCCATGACTACAGTTATACGTTGAAAGCAAAATAGAATTATAAACACTGCACAATGACTATAAGTAATTCGTGTATAATTATGATGCGGAAGCTGGTTTGATGTAAATCTCCAAAGCCAATGTTGCGTGACATTGCATTTTGTTTAAATACTTTCACCTTGCTTTTCTTTTCAATAAACAGATTTGAAACAAAATGTTAAATGTGTTGTCAAATTCTAACAGCAAGTCTGACATCTTATATAGTCATATTTTCAAATTAATTTATGTAGGAATGAACATGTTCAACTAGCAATAAACAGAACAATGTGTATTTCCAGAGATAAATAAATTAATAAAATGTTCTTGGATACCTCTTACACATCTTATGTTACCAACAGTATTTAATAGCTCACTTTATGGAAAGCTGCTTTCTGTTTTCCCTCCTGTTAACCCTTTATCATTTCCTCCTATTCCCCATGTTTAATAATTGCTATATTAAAGTATTCTGCCTTAGTTATTTTGGAGTACTATTAATGTACAAACAAAGTAATGATATGCATGTTAATGACCTTGTGGTGGCTGTATCAGCTCTTCACTGATTTTGTAAAAATCAAATAGTGGTTTGTGGTGTTACAAAATTAGACAAAACCATAAGTATCTTGAGCTGAAGTATTATTTGCACTCGCACAACTGCCTGGGCCACCAGAGAAGGGCTCATCTGACTGTAACCATCCTCTTGGACTCCTAGCATGATTCTCATTCTGGAATGCATAGTGGCAGCAGTCACGAGGACAGAGTACAGTATAACCCAACACTTCGTTCCTAAAAAAAAATATATACTGTAGCAAAATGAATGTATAAAACATTTCACAATTTTATAATTCAATTGCTACCACAATTCTCACTCAACAGCCTCACAAATAAAATCACACATCCACTTAGGAAGTCTGTTCCCTCTTCTGTTCCTCCCAATTATGCATGAAGACTGTTCTCATCACACCCAATAACCAACCAAAAGGAGTTCCACTCCAAAACCACCTCTCTCAGAGGTATTAAACTCCCTAACACTGCCTCCACAACCATCACTAGTATGAGTAAGACTTGAATCACAAGAATACATTTTCTCATCAACTGCAGGTGTTTCTACAAAACCAGGAACAGACTTATTGTTACAGTCAGATAAAGGAAATGTTTGCACATTAACTTCACCTTCAGATCCACAACCAGGAACTGTCAAAACCTCCCTACAAGTCTCATAAAAATAGGATATTTTGTTCCTTCATGTGTCTAATCAGTCAGTTTTCAACCAGAAAACTGTGGGGCATAGTTACAAGACCCCTGCGACACTGGAGCATCACTTTTTGCGACTCTTCAATGGCGCTGTGTTCTGCTTCATATTTAAAAGGCAGCACTAAGCCACTTTGCATAGCTTAACGCGGCCTTGTAAATATCGTTCCCTTTGACGCATTTTCCTGCATTAAAGGGGCATGCAATAGGTGCTGCTGTGGGTGTTCCCAGCAACACCCATGACTTTTTGACACTGGCCCAGATTTACAAGAGATCCTAAATCTGTGGTAGTGCTAAAAACGTACGTCTCCCCAGGGGAGGCATAAGGGTGGCGCAACGAGGAGAAATACTTTTATTTCTCCTAGTTTTTTGCACTTTCTATGTTTGCTGCAGAAGGAGCAAAGCGCCATTAATGATTGTGTTTGTACAGGAAGGTGTCCTTTCATGCACAAAAACAATCACCCCTACAACGCAGACACCCTTGCACCATGGTGCAAGGGTGACTGCATTGGCGCATGGCAGCCCATTGTGCGCCAGCAAAGGGGAAAAGGACAGGAATGCACCATATCGCATATATACGGCCCATTCCTGGCCTTTTCTTTTGACGAAGGGCAGCGCAGCAAGATTCCTTGCGGTGCTGCCCTGCGCCAAAACCTCGTAAATGAGGCCCACACTGTCATGGACTAGAGCTTGTAGTCTCATGGATAACTATGTAATCCTTGCAGACGAATTAATCATACCCTCAATAGCCAAATGTTTCACTAGAAGCTCCTGAATTGCTCCTCACAGTAAACGATTTACCCCAAAAAACATGGACGAAAGAGCTGTAAGGCCCACAGGCATGCAAGAGCCTCCCTCTCAATAACAGAATATTTCTCCTTAGTAAGGGATTATAAACAAGAAGATAGGCAATTGTTACCTCTTTCCCACCTTCAAACCTTTGAGTTAACACCACACCTATCCCTTTTAAACTGGCGTAAGTAATCACTATACTTTCTGCACACGTGCTAAAGCCTTTAAGACCAAATTAATTTACAATTGCCAATATAATAGCTTCAAAATCCATCTGACACCTTGAATCCCACAAAAATGTCACTTTGTTCTTCAAAAGCTGTCTCATATGGAAAGTTTTCTCTGCAAAATTATGGACATATCTAGAATAAACCTTCACTAACCCTAAATATGCCAATACATCATTTTAACTTGAAGAATAGTATTTTATGGCCTCAACCAACGAAGGTTTACGTGTAGGTTTAACCCCTTCCTCAAAAAGTACTGGGGCTAAGGTAAGTCACTCCTCTCTCTGCAAGTTTATATATGGAAACCTCCACTGTAAGATCTTTTGTAAGGAAACCTATTAGTTGTGCAGGATGTGAGGCCTGGTCAAGTAATAGGTCCACAATTACCCCCTACTCAGGGAAGGTGGTGTGAGCTATAAATCACCATTTGAGGGCAAACAATAATAACAATAAATGAGTGTCCAGTCTGTGCTTTCTCTTTAGAAAAGGAAAAGTACATTTGTTACACAGACACTACTAAATAGCATGCAATAATATACAAATATAAACATAAGGTTGGTGGAAATACCTTGGTGACACTCTGGAATCACATTTGATTCCTAAAGGGTCATGACCCACACTCCCATACCATATAGAACATGGCCATGTAGGAGGGTGTCACTTTAAATAAGGCAGGTCATTTGGCATTATCGTGGTTACCACATACAAAGACTAGAATCACATGTTAAATAAACAAACTTTCCCTCACTGACATCAATAACCGAATTTCATCTGCAATCATTATGATCAATAAAGCATTGCACATTTATGAAAAATTACAGTTAGTAGTATTTTTTTTTAAATTAAACATTATGAAACCACATTACATGTGTCTATGTCTTTCTTCAACCACTTTCGCCACCCGGAGCTGTTGCAGCAGGTCTCCTGGCTTCTAAGTTGGCACACATTGCAAGGATTTGGTTCCAATGGCTCCCTGCACCAGCCTTTCTCCTTCTCTTGGTCTCTAGTGCTCCTCTGCTGCTGCTGGGTTGGCACATAAGTACAAATCCTCCCCCAACTTGTCCTTAGGGGGTGAAAGGGAGTCAGCCAATGCTGCCTGGGGCCGTAGTAAATTGGTCCAACGTACTTTGCTTGGTTGTAGGGCCTGATGGCTTATCTTTTGTCATGATGACGGAATTGGTCAGGGCCACGTGTGCAGTGCACCCGCCCACTCCGCTAGCTCCTGCTCTATATAGTTGGCTCACGGGCCTCTTTGTGAGGTGTCCCACCACTTAAGCGTTGTCCATGCAGGAATATCCGTGCGGGCTACCAAGGGCCGGGCCACGCGGATTCAGGCCGCCCTAGGCGGCAAGCCGCACCAGGCCTAGCCTGACTGCTTCCGCAGCCCAGAGTAGCCTGCCACGGGGGCCCCCTAATGGAACCCGACTCGCTGGACCCCCAGCCACCCCGCACAGTCACAATCCCCCTGGGGCACTCTGCTCCCAAGCCCACGAGGCACCAAGGGATGAAGCCGGGGCCCACCATTCCCGCAAGGGTCCTCACGTATCAGGGGGCCCCCCAGTCACGAGGCTACCCCCCCAGCACACACCAGGAGCCTAGGATCAGTCCTCACCCCCGGAATCCCAAGAGAGAGGGGGGGCCCTCAGCGCTGCGGGCCTACCTTATGTTGCGGCTGGATTGGGCGAGCCCCCACCGGGGTTCCAGAAAAGGCAGCAGCTTGCTCCGACAGCAGGCCTGGCGGAGGATGAAATCTGAGCAGTGCGGCCCAAGGGAAGGCCGACACTCCAATCGGGCTTCAGCAAATCCCACCAGGCCCGATTCTTCAAGGCTAGGGCCTTGCCCCGGGCACACCAAGCAGCTGTGGGCCACCTCAGCAACCCGAGCCCCCGCACACGCCAGGCTCCGGTAGTCGATGTTGCCCCGGCCCACGAGGCAGAAACCGCTCTCTCCAAGCCCCCCTGGGGCCGCAAAACCCCACAGTTAGATCAGCAGCTGGGGCCCTGCTTCCCGGATCGACGTGTCCTGGTCCATCAAGGCTAGGTAGTGTCGGATTATGGCAGATATCGGACTTGGGCAGCCGGAGCTCTTCTAGGCAGCGCCCGCCATGATGACTATCCAAGCCACGTCCCTTGATGTTTAAATATAAATATATATAGGTCTGTAGTTTTGGATAGTGAGTTTTTTTGATTGAATAATATTGTCTTTTATAGTTAGGAAATTGTGTGTGAGTATGGAGTATTGATTGCGTATGTAAAATATTTAATTCGTATCAGCCTTCTTTTAAAATGTTTTAGTTTGAAGTGTATATAATAAATTTTAGCTCTTTAACGTCTATCATCTTCTTCAAATATCCTTAGATTGGAGTGGGAATAGAAAATGTCACCCCTTTAGTGTCCAGCACCTTCCCCTAGTATGGTTAGATTGGAGTAGGGATAGTAAATGTCACCCCTTTAGTGCCCAACATCTTCCTCCAATATGGTTAGCTTGGAGTGGGAATAGTAAATGTCACCCCTTTAGTAGCCATTGTCTTCCCAAACCAGTATTAAACTCCTAATCTGGCGGGCAGTGTACGGACAGCTTTGGCAGCCTCGCGGCGTGTTGCTGGCATGGTGGCCCGCTGCGAGGCCGCCAAAGTTGTAATCAGGCCCATAATATCAAATTAGTTACTTGTGTGTTTGTATATTTTGCAATAATATCATTAATTACTTTTTTTATAGAATAAAGACATGTACCACATTTTCTCATTTTATTTATGTTTTCAAAGTTTATTTATTGCATAATTGTATATTTTTAATGTACACATATATAGATATATCAACTTAAAAATAACCATTTATATAAAGTTGAGTAAAAAAAATGTTTTCAATATGTTTTTAAAAAGTACATTATATTTTATTACTATTGCATGTTGCTTATTTTCCACTTTTAGTTTCCATTTTTTAACAGTTTTTAACATTTATTACATTGTTGTATATACAGTTTGCTAAATTATTTTAACATATGCCATGTAGTATATATCAAATAATTGTATGTATTTAGTACTATTATTTAATTTATACCTTACAATTTTGTAACATTTTTAAACAACATTTTTAATATGTATTTTTTCATAAATTTTTACATTGTTTCCCATTCGTTTCTATAGGAAGATAGTCTTTTTTTTAACTTTCATTTAGCTGCTATTTTGTTACTTCTAGCTTCTATTTTGTAATCTATTTGTCTTATTTTAAGTCTATTTTTCCAGAACCAGTTTGCCCTAAGGAGTCGCTGCTGTTCGGAACAGGTAGGTCCTTTTTTAAGGAGTTTTTAAGGGTTCTGATGGTGGGGGGTTTAGGGGGGAGGTCTACATGTTAGTTACTTGTTGTTTGTGAATTTATGGTTTATGTATATGTGTTAATAGTAGTGTTTTTTACTAGTTAGTAGTTTGGGGTTTTCGTACACTATTTAGGGGCCGATTACGATGTCGTCCGGAAAGCAGTCCAACCGAATCGGTTTTGGAATGCTTTCCGAACGACTCGGGTTCAGGGAGTCCAACTGACCGATTACGGTGTGTCCGAACACCGTTCGGTCGAATGCTATTGACTTCAATGGGAGCCTGTGTACCGAACAAGAACACAGGCTCCCATTGACAAAAACGGTTGTTGGGGAAAACCTTGCACCCTGTGGCGGGCACCTCATGGTGCCTGCCACACTGTGCATGCATGGGAAGGGGGGACCCATGGGTACTCCCACGGGTTCGATTCGGAGGGCCCGGGTGAAGGGGGGCCTGCTACGGGGCCCCAAAGTCAGATTCCGACAGACGATCCGTCTCGGAACAACCGATTCGGAAAGGCTGTCCAAATCTGACATCCTAATCGCTCGGCTGGAAACGCGGTCCATAGACCGCTACGATTCGATTTATTTGGTAGTACGGCATTTATAAAAGGGATAATTGTATTTTGATATTCACCATGTATGGTATATATATATGAGTGAATGGTTTGGGACACATGTTGAGGATCCCAGCTATCTTCCCTGTTTAACAATAGCTATGTTTTAGTAAGTTATTTACTGTGGAAAATATAAGGATTGATTTCGCCTTATTTAGGTTGTCATGTAAAAGGAAAGGTTCTTCATGTGTGTCATTCCTAAATGTTCAGGTATTTGTATGCCTTGATATCTTCTAGGGGCAGAAGGAGTATCGCTGGTGGTTTTTTAGTTTGTGCAATTAAATGTTTTAAAGTGGAGATGGGTGGTAGTTTTTTAAAAAGTTTTTTTAAATTGTATTTATTGAAACATCATTTACAGCTTGACCAGTACCACAATGACATTTCGAGTTTTTGATACAGTGTTTTCCAATAGCATGAAAATAGCAAGCGTCCAGCCGGTATACTTACAAACAGTGATTTACATTTGTTAACATGAATTGCTGCAGGCACATTACAGTTCTGTCTCCTTATAGGTAACTGTGTGTACTTAGGGCACTACATTGGCAGGGGGGCAATCCTGTATTTGACATTATTTGACATTAGTACTGTTCAGTTTAAACCTTTACACCTTTGTCTCTCTATACCTGGTTTATCTCCCCGCCCTCTACACCAGTCTCCTTGCTTACTGAGTAAGCTTGGTATAGACCCCAGCAGTTTTTAGGTTGGCTCTTTGGGGGGGAGCAGTTCATTGAATGCATCAGTTTGAGTGTTGCAATAAAGCATATCTGTGTGCCAGTCTTCTAATTTCGGGGCCGAGCCCTTTCCCCACCTCATAGCCACCCTCCGCTTGACTAACAGTAGTCCAATAGCAATCAGTGGTCGAACAGTACGCTGAACGTCTAGGTCATGTCCTAGTAATGCCGCTTTCGGGTCAGGTTCTAGTGTTGTGCCTGTGATTTCACCTGAATCTCTAAATATCTTGCACCAGTATTCGTATATTGCTGGACAGTACCAGGCTGTGTGTATGAATCCTGCGTGTTCCTCCCCGCACATCCAACAATTCGAATTTTCCTTCAGCCCATATTTCCATTGCCACTCAGGAGTGTAATAAACCCTATGTAGGAATTTAAAGTGTGTAAGCCTGTGCCGACCATTTAATGATATGGTTTTCGTCCTGGAGCAGCAGTATTGCCAATCTTTGTCGCTAATAGGATCTCTTAGGTGTCTTTGCCAATCCATTCTCACCTTCAGAATGGCCGGTTTGCGTGCATCCTGCGCGTTAGCATAGAATTTAGTAATTAGCTTGAATGGTGTTTCTGGGATAGGTGGTAGTTGGCCTGTGAAGTGTTCGGGGACTTTAGGCAGTATATCTTTAAGGATCTCGGTTGTGGGTTCCTGGAAACTAGTGCTTGCCTCTCTTAAATCATGTAATATCTCCCTTACTTCTATTTCTGTCACATTTTGGGGGGGGGACGATGTGCTCGCTTACATGAATTACAACATCATCTTTTGTAGTTGCGCTCCCATTACATGCATTAGAATACTTTAGGGTACGTTTCCAGTTTATATTTTCTGTTGATGCACTTTCTTGGCTGTAGGTGTAGCCCATGTAGTTTAGGGCCTGATTATGAGTCTGGCGGTCCACGGACCGCCAGACTCACGGTGGCGCAGCTGTGGCGGTCTTCTGACCACCCTATTAAAACTAGGGGGGTTGGACCACCATTGCACCGCCGCAACCGCCAGGGATCAGAGATCCCTTGCGACGGCGCAGTGGTCTGAGGGCTGCAATATGCTTGGTGGTGCCCTGAGGCGCCGCCAAACATATTACGACTTTCATCACTGTCAGCGGTTTCATGGAGGTGCATGCAGGGGGGCACATGTTGTGCCCTCCTGTAGTTTTGCACCCCCAGTTACCGCACAGGAAGGAATGCATGACATAGTGCATTCCTTCCATGCAGGAATGTGCACTGGCGGTCCTGCGGTGGGGCAACTTAAGGCTCACTTGAGCCTTTAAACTGCACTGCCATGGGACCGCTATGCCGCCCACCCACCAGACCACAAAAATACTTGTAATCTGGCGGGTGGGTGGTGGTCAGTTTTGGGAGTGAGGGAGCATGGTGGTGGTATGCCACCTGCTTCCGCACCGCCAAAACTGGTAATCAGGCCCTTTGTAACTGCTTTCCTTTCCGTCAAGTAATATTGTGCCTGATTACGATTCCAGTCAGACCGGCTTCCACGGGCCTGTTGGTGGTGGTCATACCATCGAAGGTCTATTCGGAAGCAGTCGGTCCAACCACTGGATTACTATGTATTGTGTACTCCGACCTACCGCTGAAAGACCGCCGACTCCGACAGCTTTCCTCTGACCGCCGAGATGGCTGTTGGAGACAAACTGCATCCATAGAACTGTACAGGGATCTCCGACCGCTGTCCGGTTTACGATGTGGGTTCCGACGACCTGACCGTGGATGTCCGACCGGCTGCCTCGAGTCAGAAATGGATCCTTTCCTCCATGTCCCCCCTACACCTCGGAAAGCTGAACCCTGATGACAACGATCCTGTGGGTGCCGGAATCAAGGTAAGTGCTTCTGTGGTATGTATCCCCATTGACTAGACTTTGCACATTCTGCCACACTTCAGCAATGGGGTACGGGTTGCACAAGGCATATCCCCACATATGTCATGCACGTGTACTATTCACATATTTTCTGTGAGTTTTGTACACATTTGCAGTGACATATTCAGGGATATGTGTTCCGCTGTAGCTGCGATCACCACAATTGCAGCAGTTGCATCGTAATAAGGTCTCGGCGGTCGGAAAGTGCCTGCAAAGACGGCGGTCGGACTGTTGGTCCGACCGGCATTGTAATCAGGCCCATACTTTGCTGCCTCTATCATTGTATCTGACAATAGTTTAATAGTATAAATATATACAGTATTGTACGTTTGTTATTTACATGTAAAATTATTCAACTACTTCTATTTTGTATACTTCCATGTTTGCTCTGTTAATATGTTTCACATGGTTTTGGAGCTTTGCTGTTGGGGGTGTTCTAATGTGAAGCAGGTGCTTTCTTTGCTGTTCGATGAAAAAGAAACGTTAGTTTCATTGTAAATGTTAATTTAGTGGGAGTTTGTAGAGATTGAGGTTGTTAGGTTTATTTTTACACACTCTATGGGTGAGTTTAGAATTTTGTAATTGTTATTATTTAGGATGCATTTATCTGCAGTCATAAAGATACTACTAGTAAAATACCTTTGTGAATTGCAAACAACCGTATACTTACACAAAAGAGTAAGTTTACCTTTGTGAATCACGCCCAATATTTTTAAAATCAATATTTGTGTTCTCGATATTTGTGGTTTTACTATTTAAGTATTTGTAGTTGATATCTTTGTAATCAGTATTCAATTTCCAATATTTTTGTGTTTCGATATCGTATGCATCATTATTATGTCAGTGATCAAACGTATTTGTTGTACAAGGGGCTGGGCCATCATAGAAGGGCTCCTATGACTGCACCCATCCTTTCAACATACAGCGCTTAGACTCTTTGCAAGGTTCTGATTCTGGAATGAATGATGACAGCAGTTCTGAGGACAGGTAAAAGTATAACACAATATGATGCTTCCGTATATATATCAGCTGACAATTGTATAGTAACAGGAAGAGTTGGAGAAGATTAGTTGAGTAGTTAGAATTGCATTCTATCCACATTTTGACATTGCTGTCCAGCTGGTAAGAGGATGACTTCTTGGCGCAAGCTAGGGAGAAAAAATGTTCATTGAAAAACGAAAAATCTGTGTGAAAACAGCTCTTTGGTACAAGCAAAGAATGGAAAGCAAACTGAACATACCACCAGCTGCAAGAATCTAGAGAATGTGTGCCAGCAGTGATTGGTAAATTACAGAACACTTATGACTAAGGGTCTGGTTACGATTCTGGCGATCCGAAGACCGCCAGACTCATACGTGGTGCTAGCGGTCCAGCCACCGCCGCACCAGCGGTCCGACTGTCGTATTCCAACTTTGGCGGTCGGACTGTCATTGCACCGCCGCAACCGTCCCATGGCGGTCAGGGGCTCACAATATGCTGGCGGTGCCGCTGTGGCACCGCCATGCATATTATGAGTTTCAGGACCGCCAGCGGTCTCATGGAGGTTCTTCCTTCATGAAACTGCTGGTGGTCATGAAACAATGGGGGCCCTAGAGGGCCCCCTTGTGCCCCATGCATAGGGGTTCATGCAGGGGGTCACATGTTGTGCCCCCCCTGTGTGCATGCACCCCCAGTTTCAGCACGGCTTGGACTTCACAGTCCATGCCATGCTGGAACATGCTGCGGTGGTCCTGCGGCTGTGCCTTTCTAAGGCATACATAGGTGCCTTTGAAAGGCACCGCTGCAGGACCGCCACGCTGCCCGCCTGCCAGACCACAAAAAACTCATAATCTAGCGGGCGGGCACCGGCCCTGTTACGCGGTCATGGAGCAGAGCGGTGGCTTGGCGGCCTGCTCCAGGACTGCCAAACTCGTAATCGAGCCCTAAGTATAATAAACATCACAGAAGGATTAGTTAAAGACATGACAATTGAAGAGAGTGTAAGAAGTTATACAATTGGAAGGAATCACCAGCAGAATGTTTTTGTGATGTGACGACTTACAAAACAGCATTAATGTGTGGCATATATTTAGAGTGAGTTAAATGACAGATAAAAAATGTGAACCCTCCTTAAAAAGATTCAAAGCAGAACATTTGTTGAATTAGGGTTACCATAAATAAGGTGTTACTTGAGCATGGAGATTAGTGTCAGCCAATCAGTTGGGAATCGCCTCTTCAACAGTTGTGTTGTGGAGAAAGTTGGGAATGATTTTTGAAATTCCCATATCATTCTGCTAAATGAAGTGTAAAAGAACAGGAAATGGGCTAGTCTTTCCCTCTTGGTCGTATTAGAATGATAATATTGCAGGTGGCTGGGAACACTCTCCTACACCGGCACCACACAAGATAAGAGCAGATGAAGTGGAATTCAAAGTACAGACAACGGGAAAAAAGGGAATAGATCTAGGTTAGTTTCCATACTAAGCATAAGCTAAAGTATTCTTCTTCCAAGCAAACTGAAATTGATCGTAAATCATCATGCCATCTCCCAACAACAGAAAGTTAGGTGTCACCATCACATTTTCAACCCCAAGTTCTATGATGACTTACATGCATACTAACACCACTGTATTTCTGGTGCATATTGGATAGAAGGCGCCTTGAGAGTTAAAACAAAGTTTGTCAGAATACTGCAGTGCTTTGAGAGTGCTGCTTCATCAGCATGCACTCACCTTGCAATCTGGGTCTAACAGAAGCGATGAGTGCTTTCACACTTCTCCAAACCCATTGCTTCCCATACACTGAACAAAGTGTTGATTAGAAGCACACCTGCGAAGGAAGAATTGGATAACAGAGAGCAACAAAAACACTGGATATCCAGAGACACTGGATATCTTTACACTTCCCAGTCACTGCCTGGGCTGAGCACGGTCTTCTCTGGAGGAGGTTTGATATCAAGAGAAAGTTTTAAATGATTTTAGCATTTTGGCTCTGAAACCTAATTGTAAATATTGTTTATGATATACCTTTTAACATTCTCTGTATTTCTGACGGTCTATGGTCTGGTGAACCTATGTGTTCCTAAGGATGAAATTATAATTGATGTAACATATTCAAAAGTATTCTGAGCTATGCATTTCTTTCTATCTTTCTATAAATAACTAAAATGCAGTTTTTTCTATGAACAACTACCTTTTGTGTGATACAAATATGCTCTGTGCTTCGACTGATTTTAGACATGAAGCATTTGTAAACTGTAGCATAAAACATTCACATCAGTATTAAAGAGTTCACTTGACAATAAGCAATCACTTTATCTTAGTACCATACATGTATCAAAAGAAAGGTTATCAAACTCTCCTCAAAGGTGGATATCCTAATCATCAAGGGATGATTCCTGAGAATAGTATTTGATCACAAAATCTAAATCCTTAAACACAAGCATTGCCCTAAAATACTTCTCTGCATTACGTTCAGTCTTTTTCCTCTTTTCATCAAACAACAATCTGCAAAGTTTCCAGCTCTCGCAGAAGGTCCTGGCTGCTGCAGTTGAATATCTTGGCTGCCTTGCAAAGACACTATGGTGGAACGTGGAACTTACGCTCTATAGAGCTACTCATAAAGGTCACTTATACTTGTGAGTCATTTATACATGTAATTTACCCTTACACTTTTGAGAAACGTTACTACTTGTAGCTCTTCACAAAATCTGAGTGTAAAATTACTCAAAAGTGTAGACTTATACATCTCCACTCCCTGAAAAATGGGGTGTAGCCAAATTTAAAAGTGTAAGTTACCACTGCCAAAAAGAAAACAGTTGTAAATCCAGCACCACTTATGACCAACCACTGATACTGCAACACCCTCATATTGAAAATAATGGGGACAGGAACAAAACCTATAAGAAATAATGTTAAATTAAATTACATTATTTAATATAGTTTAAAATATAGATAAATATAATGTAATGTTAAAAATTAATATATAATTAAACTACTTTTAATTAATTCAGTATATCACTTTTGACAATTATAAATGCATAATTAGATATTTTTTTAACTTCATGCCAGATGCATTTTTTAATTTACAGTTCGAAAATGTACTTTAATGTTTTTAAATTAATTGTAATTGTAATTGCATTAATATAGTGCTTACTACCCCTGACGAGCCTTCAAAGCACTGTTATCGATGAGTAGCATGCTACTGCTGAACCCAAAAAGGATTAGTGATTAATTAGTATAGGGAAATATGAAATTAATTTGAGAGGTGGACATGTCAGTCTGTTATTTGGATTGAAAAGGATAGTAGAGGTATAGAAGAGGGAAGGGTTTGCATTTATATAGTTCTTAGGGTGCAAAACCAGGAAGCACTACATGTGCCCCCCCGCATGCACCCCCAGGTTCAGGAGTGGCAGGGTGCTCTGTTAGGGCCTCCTTTGTTGCCTCTCTGCCACCCTTTTCATGGCAGGCTCACCGCCATAAAAAGGGCTGTGGACAGGCAACTCCTAATATGCTTGGCGGTGCCGCAGCGGCACCACCAGCATATTAGTGCTCCTGACCGCTGCGCGACTACCGCAGGATCCTTGATCCCTGGCAGTCGCAGCAGTCCTGTGGCAGTCCGACCTCATAATACTGCGGGCAGGCCCTCAGTGTGGTGGTGGTCGGACCGCCACCACAGGTTCGGTTCTTATTAGGAATAAGGCCCAAAGTGTGATAGAAACAAAAAAGGTGCTTTGTCAAGGGGCTCTGGAACAGACAGTCAATCTCTCATCAAGTAAGATCTGGGACAAGGAAGAAATAATCGGAGTAATGAATATTACCGGAAAGTAATCTAGATATTACTGTTGCCACTCATATGTTGGTTGCAAGGCTATGAGAACACCTTGTTTCACTCTTTACCATTGCTGTTAAATTCTTGGCAAACTCTGCAGGCAACATTCTGGCTAGAACACTCTCTCCTCTTAAACAGGGATAGAATGCATCATTGCTCTTTGGGAGCCTGGGATCGTTTGCCTATTTCGAAATGTGGGTCTCACGGACTCAGCATATCAACCACCCCATCTTGCATGAGTAATTCAGCTGTTTCAAATTTGCAAGAAAGAAACAGAGTGAATACAATAAAATATTCATAAATAATACATTTCATAAATATGATGGATGCTCAAAAACATTTGTCTAAAAGCAAGAATGCCAACGTAAGGCCTCACCTCTGTGGCAAGAAACACAGCTTTTTAAACACAGCTATATAGAATTTCTGTTTATTAAGAGATATTTTTCCGTTAAATTCCAAATGAATTTCTTTTTTGATTAAAGTGTTATTTTAGGCCCTAAACTCAAAATATTTATGCCAATAAATGACAGAAGTTAGCAACACAACATAATTTAATAACACCATACATCCAAGCAAAGCAACAATACCATAGTGATGTCATTGTTAATGTCAATGTTAAGGTGACATTTAATGTCACCAGTGATGTCATTGGTGCAATCTGCAATGTCATTTGCCACATCATGTGTGAGGTCATAAGAACTGCATCTGGAGAACGAGTTAAGGTTTGCATGGAAGGGGCACGAGAAACAATGTGTGACTTCACAGAGATATTTTGGTTGATGGTGAATCCTAAAACTAAATATCTTGCAGTAGGGAACAAGGTGGGAGTGATGCCTAGGTGAGTGGGGTTGAGAATCTAGTTATGGAAGATTTATGAGTGGAAGAGGAGGAACTATGTTTTAGTTGGCTTATGTTTAAGGGAGAATGTATTCATTCATTTCAAAAGAATTTCAATGAATAGATTTAGGGAGGATATGTTGGGAGAGGTTTGATATTTTAAGAAAGATTTGGATGTCTTTGGCGTACTGTTATTGTAATCCCTTTGATTTCTAGAACTGATTCAAATACAGGTTGAATCTGAGAGGGGAGAGGATCGATCTTTGAGGTACAATGCAAGATAGACATAGAGGGTGCGATCTGAAACTGTCTATTTTAACAAATTATGATCTGGAGGTGATAAAGAACTGGAACCATTTTCTGGGTAATTCCACTCGATCCCAATCTTGTGTGAAGCATTTTCAGGATGGTTCATGGTATGCAGTGTTCAACACTGCTGGTAAGTCTAATAGTACTAAATGTCAGGTGTTACCTTCATCCATTGTTCTTAGGGCATCATTGCTGATTTGTTGAATTGCATTCATATACCTCTATCCCTCATCCTTCGGGTATTGTGGAGGATTTGTAGTGTGACACTTGTACACTGGCTCTGGCTTAGTGATTAGCTAGTTTTTAGATTGTACGGCACCGCTCACACACCCTTACAATCAGCACATTACAGGCAGTCCTTTTTAGACCCACCCAACACGTCTGATATTCCCTAATCTGGAATTCGTTGATTTTTTTGCTAAATAATAACAACATGCATCATTGCACAGACATACCTCCACATCGTCAGATTCATACAGCACATGGTAGATGCACACAGCACTGTACCAAATTATTAAAGTTGGCAAAATCCAGTCAAACCAACAGCACTGTCGGGCATCACATCACACCAAAATACACAAAGAAACGCTCACATAAATCCTTCATAACTCTATCTCACTCTCATGTACAAAGGAACAGCTAAATTGTGATGTATGTATGAATATATATATATATATATATATATATATATATATATATATATATATATATTCACAAACAAACGGAGTCCCAATCGCGCTCTCGGGCCATTGCTCAATAATACCAGGAATCCAAGGTTGGTAGACAACAAAAAGGGGGTTTATTCAAATCATAAACCCGCCGTGACGCGTTTCACCCTCTGGGGGCTTGATCACACAAAGGTATCATGAAAGACACTGCCTTACATACTGTTTCTACTTGCGCATAGACATAGTAAACAGACTGCTCATTATGTTGTATTTTCACATACCACACCGTCGCCATTTTGTAATTGGTAAACCATCAAACCCAACATATACTGTTGTGCCTATCCGCAACCGAACTATGTGGACAACAGGATTGATATTTTTAAATTTTGTAGGAAATTGAAGTTGAAGAAGTGGCATAAACTTAAACCTACCAGGAGCAGAGGACCTCATCAAGGGGCAAATATAACACAGTATGATGAACTCACCATAGGAGAAATTGACATGTTAGTAGCATTACACGAGTTGGAAAATGATCCTGAGGGAGCACACATCAGTATAGACGCCCAACTCGTCTTAGACGAGATGGAAATTAGATACGACAAAGCAGCCGGTACCAACTTCAAGCCTAAATCAACCTTTTTACCATGTATGAATCACGACAACATTGATACCTTTCAGGAAGTGGTGGGGAAGGAGTTATTGGAGTTCAGGCAAAACAACTGGGCCAAAAAGATGCAGAAGTTTAAATACAATTTAACCTTTGCAGAAAGAAAAGCAATGGAGGATTTAGCCTCTGATGAAAGCTTTGTGATTAGACCATCTGACAAGGGTGGCAATATTGTCATCCTGTCCAGGGAAAAATACATAGAGGAAGCCACCCGGCAACTCAGTGACACCGACACATACATCAGCTCGAATCGCACAGAGTACAACAAAAGCATCAAATGCATATGGGAAATGCTTACGGAATGGAAAGATAGGGGACTGTTGGAATGGGAAGAGTATTGTTTCTTGAAGAAGGATTTTCCCATTCTACCAGTCCTGTACCTACTTCCAAAGGTACATAAAAACAGAGAAAACCCCCCTGGCAGACCGATAATATCATCCAGAGGCAGCGTTCTAGAAAACATCTCACGCTATATAGACCATTTCTTAAGGGATTTTGTGACCACCTTACCCTCGTACGTCAGGGACACCAAAGACTTTCTGAATAAAATCAATAACCTCAATTGGAGTAAAAACTATCTCCTAATAACCATGGACGTAAGCTCACTGTATACAGTGATAGACCACGAACTGGGTATAGAAGCCTGTACCAGATTTCTAAATCGCAGAGAAATCAGATACTGGGGGCACACACAAATGATTTTGAACATGATAAGATTTTGTTTGAAGAACAACTTTTTCATGTTCAACGGTGATGTGTTCAGGCAAACCCTTGGGACCGCGATGGGCACATGTTTTGCGCCGAGTTTCGCGAATCTCTTCATGGGGGCATGGGAGGAAGACATAAGGAAGGACATCAACCTAGAAAGAGATCTAGCGAGGGTTGTACTTTGGCTAAGGTACATCGACGACCTCTTTGTTGTCTGGCAAGGCAGCAAAGAGGACGCCTTGTTGTTTATTGCAAAACTCAACAATAACCCCAAGAACCTCGCATTTACCAGCATGATTAGTGAATGCGAGGTGGAGTACCTCGACACAAAGGTAGTAATTGAGGACAATAAAATCCACACCAAACTCTTTCGCAAAGCAACAGCAGGCAACACTCTACTCCATGCCCTGAGTAGTCACCCAGACAATTTGAAGTGGAGCATTCCATATGGGGAACTGCTCAGGGCAAAGAGGAACTGCAGCACGGAAGAGGGTTTCTTAAAAGAACAATCTACCATGATCGATAGATTTAAGGACAGAGGTTATCCTATGTGGGTCCTTAGAAAAGCAAAGGATAGGATCAAAACGGTAGAGAGGGATACTATCCTTGAGAATATGACAGGGAACACCACAACAAACGAAGGCAATGAGGAAACCCGCATGATTCTGACATTCAATGGAAATTCAGATAACATTCGCAAAACCATAGTACAGAACTGGAAAATCCTCAGGGAAGACCCCATCATAGGTAATACTTTACCGATGAGACCCAACATAACACACAGGAGAGGGCGGAACTTAAAAGATCTTTTAGTACGCAGTGATCTCACTACAAATATTTCCAACAGGGGAATTGACCTCCAGGGTTTCTTCCCATGCGGCCACTGCAAGGCCTGTGGGAACAGCAAAATGAAAAATGAGTTTTTCAATTCAAGTACCAACACCATGATTAGCATCAAACAATTCCTCACTTGCAATAGTACCTATGTGATATACGTCTTAGAATGTCCATGTAATTTAAGGTACGTGGGCAGCACCACACACATGGCGAAAAAACGTGTGCTTGAGCACATGAGGGCAATTACCAATAGAGATCAGCAATACCCCATTGCACGCCAGGAGAGGGGGCAACCGCATCCTCAAATTGAGGCAGCGGGAGTCAAGACACATCATAGGAATGGGGACCCGTTTCCCGAAGGGACATAATTTGGACGAGGAAATGTCAATACACCTTCATGTAGCATAAAATTGAATACACTGTACAATTATTGACTTGTCTTAACAGTTTCCATATCTGTCTCTCTTTCAGGAGGAAAGGAAGGGACTGTGTCTCAGATCCGAAGGCAAAAGGATCCCTACCCTTTTCTTCGTTACATCATCCAGTCCCAGTGCAGAACACAGATAAGAGTTTTTTAATTCTTGTGTTGTCTTTATGTTTTGTATATGTTTAGAAAATTCATTTTGTCATGTTTCGGGGTATCTCTAGACTCTGCATTTCCAAGTCACATAATACAGACTGCGTTTGTTTCCGATATTCACTAACATGCGCGTGCCAGAACATGCCCGGGAAGGACAAGTATATGTACACACCGGACATATACATAGGAACACGATACTACCAAATATCCTCCGACCCAGGCAGTTATTCCCAGCACGCACACCGATTTCAACACATACATGAGGTTCCATGCTGGATTGTATCGCATCGAACATAATATCTTGTAACTTTATCTCCCACTAATAAGGGGACATGCAATACTCTCATGATGCATAACTGACACAGACACATTCTGGTATCCAGTCAGCTTTATCAAGTAATCATTCCCACTAACCAGGGGATCAATAGTCAGCGCATTCCATTAAATCACCATCCACCACACTAAGCGGACTCAATGATCCAGAATTCCATGCGCTAACTCGATACACCGTGACAGGGTTACAGATTCACAGTACACACATACTGGGGATGCGCATCGAGCCGTAATGTCACATACCGCATGGTGCGGCAATAATAAAACCAGAACAGCCCATGTCCTGATGTATAATAGCATAATGAGCAGTCTGTTTACTATGTCTATGCGCAAGTAGAAACAGTATGTAAGGTAGTGTCTTTCATGATACCTTTGTGTGATCAAGCCCCCCAGAGGGTGAAACGCGTCACGGCGGGTTTATGATTTGAATAAACCCCCCCTTTTTGTTGTCTACCTGGTATTATTGAGCAATGGCCCGAGAGCGCGATTGGGACTCCGTTTGTTTGTGATTTTAAAAAAACGGTTTTCTCCGCCGGCTTTCGCGCCACCTCTCAAGGGCGAGTATCTCAGGAAGGAGAGATTCCGGACATATATATATATTACCTACTGGCGGTCGCCAGTAGGTAGTTATAGTTAGGACCTAGTTTCCATAGGAAAAGCGCTTTTTGATTTGCCAATATCTTTGGCGCCGTTTGACAAATCTTCGTGAAATTTTCCACAAAATGGGGTTGGACCACTCAGTTTGTGTGTTGAAAGTTTCGGGTGGTTCGTCAAGCAGGGGCCGAGAAAAAGGGGGGTCCCAAAGCCCGTTTTCTCCATGTTATTTTCCATAGGAACTTTATTACAGGCTACAGCCCGACCTGCTGAACGGAATTACACCAAATTTGGCAAAAAGGGAGGTCTTGGTTTAGAGTGCGCCCTTTTTTTTAAATGGTGTAAATCCGTTCAGTAGCTCCTGAGAAATGTAAAAAAGAAAAATATCGATATCTGAGCACCGAGGAGGAGTCGCGAACCCTCCCGAGCACAAGCTCAATTTTGATTGGCTGCCAACACTCCAAACCAGGAAGTGTTGGCAGCCGTCTTGTGACTCGGTAACCGAGTCACAAGAAAAAGGGTGAAACAAAGATAAAAAACATGAAAAGGGGGCAGGGTACAAACACCCTGACCCCCTAGGCCTGCTCAGGGGGTCCCACAAGGACCCTCAGGGCCAAAAAAAGCATTTTTTTAAAAACAAAAACCGTCCGAATTCGCGCTGGGGTCGCGAATTCGGCCGAGAAAATAAAAAACAAACTGAAGCGCGGGCTCCCGCGCTTCGTTTTTGAAAGCCCCCGGGTGGGCCAGGTCCCAGGGGCACTCACCAGTTAATTTGTGGGGGCCTGCGGGGGCCCCAAGCCCCGGGGACCGCCACCTCCCAGGGGCTTATTAAATTGAATGCAGGGGGCTCGCGGCCCCAGGGACGCCACCTCCCTGGGGCTTCTTTAATAAATGCGTGGGGGGGGTCCCAACCCCCCCACGCTGCCCCGGGGACCGCCACCTCCCCGGGGAATTCATGTAAATGGGCGGGGGTCCTCGCGAGCCCCCCTGAGCCCCGGGGAACGCCACCTCCCCGGGACTATAAATATTAATTAGTGTGGGGGGCTCAAGCCCCCCCCACACTGCCCCGGGGACCACCACCTCCCCGGGGCACTTAATATTCAAATTCGGGGGTCCGTTACGGACCCCCGGGCCCCGGGGACCACCACCTCCCCGGGGCTTTAAATACGTTGGGAGGGGGGCCGCGTGGCCCTTGATGGCCCTAGGGACCGCCACCCCCCTCTTGGCGCACTGGTGGTGGGGCGATGAGGTCCTCTTGTGTCCTGAGGACCTCAGGACACAAGTGGACTTCATCCCCCGAGCAGCAGTGCGCCAGGAGCTGCGTTTGCAGAGTGGTGTAGAAAGGGGGCGTGGCCTCGGACCACCTCTCTGCAACGCAGCTCTGTGGCGCATACTGGAGGTACCTGGTGGGCTAGTTGGCCCCCAGGGACCCTCAGGAATGAAGGGGACTTAATACCTCAACTTAGAACATGCCAGGAGACTCGTTTGCAGAGTGGTGGGGAAAGGGGGAGTGGCCTTTGTCCACCTCTCAGCAATCCCACTGTGTGGGGCTTACTGGAGGTAAGACGTAGACTAGTTGGCCCCTAAAGGACCCCCAGCAGTGAAGGGGACTTCAATCCCCATCCAAGAGCGCGCCAGGGAGCGCGTTTGCAGAGTGGTGGGCAAAGGGGGCGTGGCCTGCTATGAGAACTTAGCAATCCTGCTGTGTGGGACTTACTGGAGGTAATAGGAGGGGTAGTTGGCCCCCAAGGTTATCGTTGGGGGCCAACTACCCCTCTTGTTACCTGCAGAAAGTCCCACACAGTGGGATCGCTAAGACGTCTAAGGAGGACATGCTCCCCTTTCTCCAACACTCTGCAAACGTGCCTCCTGGCAGACTACGGGATGGGGGATGAAGTCCAATTTACTCCGGATGGACTTTGGGGGCCAAGAAGCCCTCTTGGTACCTCGTCTAAGTCCTATGCAGCGGAATTCCTGAGCGCTGGTCGGAGGCCCAGCACCCTTTCTCCACCACTCTGCAAATGTGACTACTACTTAAAGAAGCGTCTTTCTGCACCTCTGACTTAGAGGTAGTTTTAATCCCCCTGCCCTATTATGTACTAGGGCCTTACAGAGGAGGTCATGCCAATCACAGGGGTACCCCAAAGCATAGTGTTCCCTAGTGTATGTAGGTGTTTTCACTGTATTCTAAGTGTCTTTTAGCATAGCACTGGCTCTAGGCCTGGTTAGTCAGAGTCAGTTACCACCAGTACCCGTCAGCAAAAAGTTGGGGGCACAGGATGACTTTGCAACAAGGCCTCTTTCTGCTCCACAGTCGGTTCTTTGTGCACATCTCTTGCTTCTTTCTGCACCTTTCTTCGTCTTTCTGGACTTCTGTTGCCTCTTTCTGCATTTCTGTTGCTTCTTTCTGCGCCTTTCTTCCTCTTTTCTGCACATGTCCTACCTCTGTAGGCATAGTTAGAAATTAGCATTTAAAAACCTTTGAAATTCACTGAAAAAACCACAGGTTTCAGGGACGTTATAGTTAGAAATTAGCATTTAAAAAACCTTTAAAATTGACTGAAAAAACCATAGGTTTCAGGGACGTTATAGTTAGAAATTAGCATGTAAAAAACCTTAGAAATTCACAGAAAAAACCACAGGTTTCAGGGACGTTATAGTTAGTTGGACATTTCACTCGTACAAAACCAGTGAAATTCGGCCGTTATAGTTAGTTCAGCTAACTATAACTCGTGCCCCCGCAATGCACTGCTGATGACGTCACATATTACATCACTCATGACATGGTCAGTGACATCACTGATTACATCACTGATGACATCTCAAATGACATCACTGATGACATCATCCACGTGATAATCTGATGCATCTTCTCACACCCTAATATAACCTTATATACACCCACTCTAAATTACAGACTGCTATTCTCAAAACCATAGACACTCCAACACCAATAACTACATACCCACTCACTGGTTCTTAGGTCTACACACACATCCACTCACTCACCCATACAGTCACTCATACTTTCGGTCACTCATCAGTACAGGACTATCATATGCACTCATACACCTATATAGACACTCAGACACTGCCACTCATCCATAGAGTTACTCACACACCTAGTCAGTCATGCAAAGAATTAATCACACTTCCATTTACTCACCTATACAGTTATACACACACCACCTCACTTACTCATTCAGATACTAACACATACTTACACTCTTATACAATCACTGATAGAAGCACACACTCATCTATACAGCCACTCTCATAATCACTCACTCTCACATATAGTCATTTATATACTCCAACACTCACATATACTGCCTTTCACATATGTAGTTACTCACACATGTACCACTGAGACATCCATTCACTCACCAACACACCTATACACACACTCACCCACCCATACAGCCCTTTACAGATGCACTCTTGAATCTATATACCCAGTGAATCACCCACTCACACATCTATGCACAGAGTCACACACCTCCCACCCACACAAACACTGAGGCACCCATACAGATACTCATACAACCAATCAATAACCCATATAGACACTCATGTAGCTATTCACCAACCCATGCAGCCGCTTACACACCAACAGACAGACTGATACAGACATTCACACAGTTTAGTCACTAACCGATGCATTCAGTAAGATACGTTTAATCTCTCACTTATAGAGTCAGTCATGCACCTACTAAATCATCCATTGAGACACTCATACACCCACTCATTCTTCAATACAGCTTGGCCTAAATATATTAAACATATTTAAACTTTACAGAAACACACAGTCACTGGATGTTGTCATCAGTGATGTCATTTGAGATGTCATCAGTGATGTCATCAGTGATGTCACTGACCATGTCATGAGTGATGTAATATGTGACGTAATCAGCAGTGCATTGCGGGGGCACGAGTTATAGTTAGCTGAACTAACTATAACGGCCGAATTTCACTGGTTTTGTACGAGTGAAATGTCCAACTAACTATAACGTCCTTGAAACCTGTGGTTTTTTCAGTGAATATATATATATATATGAGAAAACACACTCCTGGCTCACCACAACCAACGGCACGGTGAAGAACAGGTATGGACCACAGCGTGAATGGTGAAATTGCAGTGCTTTAATTGCAGAAACTCAGGAAATTCATAGCATCCATTGGAATGAAAAGCAAGTGCCCAGCATGACGCGTTTCGACCGCGTTTCCACGGTCTTGATCACATGACGCGCTGGACCAGTTACAACTCTTAAATAGTGACCACACTCTTAGTTGATACTGCTCAACCACACCTCTTTGCAGTAGACAGAGATAAAAGAATTGCCAGAAAATAAACTCTACAGCTTTCAATTATTAAATACAATAAATACAAATGTTTGTAAATAAGTGAATGGATAGCCACGAGTATAAATACATGAATGTAAAAATACGGTAAAAACTGTAAAACAGATAAAAAGGCATATGAATACAAACGTATTTGAACAATCTGATCATAGTGATAAAATATGCCTTTACCTTGCTAAAAAACAGTTATGTCCGATAATCCTACTTGTGTTCTGTTCTCAGAGAATATCTCCAGCACTCTAATATTCCTACTGCAAGTACCCTTAAACAGTGTCAAAAAACATAAAGTGCAATTGCGAAAATGTGCAAACAACAAGAATATGTGCAAATGTACAATACACGTTATGAGGCCAACGGGAAGCCCGCTTTTGATGTAATGCAAGTGCAAATGCTACGTAAACATATGACTAAGTGCAAAAGTGCAAGATGGTATCACTATATGTAAAAACAGTTCTCAGCTGATAAAAATAGTAGATGGGATATGGATGGAGAAAAGTGAAAAATGAGGTTACTCTAGGAAAGATGCACCCCAAGAACTCCTAACCTATAAAAAGTTGTGCAAATCCTCTCCCATGTTCAAACCGTTGGGTATTCTAGTGTCTAATTGAAGAATGAACAGGGATTCAAGTTGGCGAAACTGTTTCCGCCACGGATTGATTTGGTCACTGACCCGATCACATAATATCTGAGATCATTCAGATTGTTTTGGTGGACGAGTTTCAAATGTCGTGCAACTGGGTAATTGGGGTCCGAATTGACCACAGCTTGTAAGTGTTGAAGAATCCTGTTGTACACTTGGAGCTTAGTGCTCCCGACATACCTCAATTTGCAGGTACATTCCAAGATATAGACTGCATAATCAGTCCTACAGGTGTAAAAACCCTGGATCTTAACAGGAGAAGGATCGAATGCTGTGGTATATTCTGTAGTGTTCACCCCAAATTTGCACGCTTGACAGGATGAACATTTAAAAAAAACCTGTCTTAGATGATAACCACGTAGTTATGGAACTGGCTTCTGGACTGCTTCTGACCAAGGCATCCCGCATAGAGGGTGCACGTCTAAACGTAAGAGCAGGTAGTTTGGGCAAATTCTGAGACAAAGTTACGTCAGTCAAAACTATAGGTCAGTTGGACTACAAAATGTTCCTGATCTGTTTCTCTTGACAACTATAAGTAGTTATGAGCCTAACTACATATGGTGGCTTGGTGTTTTGGGTGGAAACATCGGGTGTGGAACTAATGTTGGTGATTTTTTGTTGAAGGCATGTTTCCCTGCTAAAGCTATTGGCCTTGTCCATGGCTGATTGCAACTCTTTGATCTTATAGCCCCATTTCAAGAAACGCTGGATGGCTTCAGTCTGACATTTGTTTAAATCTTTTTCTGAATTGCATATTCGGCGGATTCTCAAAAATTCCCCGTAGGGGATGCTCCGGATTAGATGACCAGGATGAGAGCTACTCGCGTGCAAAATAGAATTGCCGGCAGTGCTCTTCCTATGAAGTTTCGTGCATACTGAATTACCCTCAATATACAATTCCGCATGCAGAAATTGCTCACAATTACTACTAATCTGGGCAGTAAAATTCAAATTCAACACATTGATATTGATGGCATTGACAAATGTTTCAGCAGCTTCTACAGACCCTTTCCATATCACGCAAACATCATCTATAAACCTCCACCAGTGGAGGACGTGTGCATCAAACACGATTTTGTGGTGGTTTCTGAGGACATGTTCCTCCCACCAGCCAATGTGAAGACACGCGTAGCTGGGAGAGAAGCATGCCCCCATTGCCACTCCACGGAGCTGTTGGTAAACTTCTTTGTTAAACAAGAAATAATTGTTCATTAGACAAGTCTCAATCATTTTTAAAATCATGACATTGTGCTCATAAAGCTGGATGTTCCGTTTACCCAAAAAGTATTTAACCGCCTCAATACCATCTGTATGATGTATGCTCGTATATAATGAGCTGATGTCCATCACAATGAACAGATAGTCCTTCTCCCATTTGATGGTTCGGAGTTTTGATAGAAAATAGCCGGTGTCTTTGATGAAAGAGGGAAGACTTTCAACATATTCATGTAGAAAGTAGTCCACATATTTCAACATGGGCTCCAAAAGACTCCTCTGAGCAGATATTATCGGTCTTCCTGGGACAGGAGTTACATTTTTATGGACTTTGGGAATGAAATATAACAGAGGGGTTATAGAGTGTTCATTTTTCAGGAAGCAGAATTCATCTTTACTGAGAAGGCCCATCCGTTTCCACTGGGCTAAGTCTTTAAAAACACAGTCCTTGACTTGTCTGAGATCTGAAAAAGAAGCTTTCCTGTAACAGGCTTCATCATTGAGGTGGCGTTGGGCCTCCTGCATGTAAAGATCCCTAGGCCACAACACAATATTGCCCCCTTTGTCTGCCTGATTGATGATAAGATTTTTGTTAGCTCTTAGTTTGCGAATAAGATTGGAGTACTGGATATCCCAATGTTTTCTTTGACAGGTCTTACGCATGACGGTTCGATTCAGTTTTTTTAGATCCTCAATAACACACTCACTGAATACGTCAATTGTGTCCTTAGGCATAATTGGGATAAAAGTAGAGGTCGGGCGAAAGGGGCTTTTGACTGACTTGCTGCACTGGACGCCCACCTCCAACAGCTCACTTTGTGTGGAACATGATGTTAACTCGTCATTAGAGGCCAATGAGTTCAACATTCTGAGAGTGCTGATATCAGATACCTGTAGGTTAGATTGGGCTGTGTTGACTTGTCCCGTCGTAGTTGTAGTTGCCTCTGTGTTTTTTAGTTTATGAAACTTGAGGAGTTTGAGTTTCCTTATGAATTTGAATACGTCCACTCTTGCCTGAGTACACTTGAAGCTGTTATCTGGACAATACGACAGGCCAAGGGAGAGAAGCTGTAGTTCCGCAGTTGATAAAACGGTATCTGAAAGATTGATGACTGTAATGTCACTGTTATTTATTGTTGTTTGTTCCATTTCATGTTTCTCGTTCCCCTGCCTCTGTTGGGGCCTCCGAAGTTTGCGCCTCTGCCTCCTCCGCTGGTTTCTGCCTTGTTTGGTTTGTTCTGGGGATTGCGAGGCCGCAGAGTCTGGCGGCGGTCCTGGGATAAAAAATTCAATTCCTCTGCTGGTGTAAGACTAGAAATTGATGGTCCCTGTGCACGAGAACTTCTTTCTCTGTTGTCGTCTGATTCGCTACTACTGAGCGCAGAGCTCATGTCAGAGCTTAAGGAATCGGGGCCTGCTTGAAGTAGAGGAGGGACAAACGGGGTTTTTGTAGCCAAAGCTTGTCTTTTGGCGGTGTCAAACTTTTTGGAAAAAGTAAATATCCTACCCGTCTCATAATCTTTTTTGTCCCTTGCGAATTTGAAAATCTTGCGCGCTTTTATAGTGTCCTCATACTTTTTAAGCGAGCCTCAATTTATTCATGACCCTTTTTGATCTGTTCTTTTTGCTCGTGTCCTTCTAGAAGTCCATTCACTTTGTCGACTTCCTTAAGGATTTCTGCTCTGTCAATCTCAGCGTACTTAATTAAAATTAGGACCATATTCATCGAGGCCTCCAAGTTGTTGGCAGCCCACTCGGTCAACATTGAAGGATTAGGATTCTCGAATGAGGGCGCAATCATAATCCTTAGGCCTCGAGGGATTCTCTTGGCATCTCTATATTTCTCGAGGGATTTTTTCTCCCACCACTTAGTTAATTCTGTTTTTAGTAATTTCTCCAAAGTTTTGAGTAATGATTTAATGTCACTGTTGTTACTTTGATTTATATTGATGCTGCTTTGCACTTCGTCGACATCAGGTAAATAAAAAAAAAGGGCTTCTGCCGCGGCCTCATGGTCCCGCAGCGCGTCCGCTGAAGACATGGATGCTGATTATTCCTGCAATTTAGTATTCGCACAGCAGTGCTGATTGAAGAGACAAACGCACTAAAAATACGTTTTCACAATCCCTCCTCCCGCAACAGTCACTATGGGGTGCCTGGCCGGCTTACCGCTGGATAATCCGTTGGCTCCTTGGTATATATATATATATATATATCACGTTCAAAAATTCTCTGGCTCCAGACAATAATGCAGCACTCCAAGGGTGTTTGTTCTCACTCGATTTTATTTCACTGGTGATGGCATCTACGCATTTCAGAGCTGACGCTCCTTGTTCACGATGTAGTTCGCCATTTAACTAAACAGTAAATACTTTTTCCAAGTTACATAGGCAGTGACAAAGGACAAATCTTTTGCACATCAAAGTCAGCAACTGTGTTAATTTGGACGCCATTTTGGAACATGTTCGATAACATTTGTCATTACATTCGTTAAATGCAAGTGCAAAGTCATTCCCTTTAGGTTCATTTGAAAAATGTAATTCATCATTTCTCCAATTTAAAAACCAGGTGAATATATAAACGTTTTCTTTCACATTTGTAAATACTATGTTTAAATGCAAAACATTCCTAGGCTGTCCATAATACACCTAGATTTTATACTAGGTTTTACAGTTTTAGTCATGCTTCGTTAAAGTGCTAGTGCTCTATTTTTTTCTTTTTTCATTCATACTTTTTATTACTCTTTTTTATTTTTTATTTATTAATAATTTCTTTAACCTCTAATTTTTATGTACAGTACTTATATTTATTAAAGTGCTAGTGCCTAAAGTGCTAGTGCTTATTCCACTGTTTCCATATATTAAAATTCATATACTTTCATTTACAGAGAATAAATAACTAAAGTGCTAGTGCTAGGTTATTCCTATATTTATTTAAAGTGCTACATATTAAAGTGCTAATGCCCTTTGTCGTCCGCCAAAAAAAAAATGTTTTTCTTTAAAATTAAAAATAGTAAAATGGTTCCTTTGAATGTGCAGTTAACTCAACAATATTTAGTACAAGCATGTAAAGAGGTCCTCATCAATGTTGAGTCCATTTGGTTCCTTGCTGTCTAACTCCAGGATAAAATATGTTTCCAATTTACGGAGTTCCTTTTCCCTATTTCCCCCCCCTCCTATTCTTGAGGATTTCGGCTATACAGCTGTACCTCAACAATGTGGGATCGCTTTGGTGTTCTTTTTCGAAATGTCTGGCCACAGGGTAACTTCTGTCCAGGTTGATTATGGCTCTTCTATGTTGCAGGACTCTCTTATGGGCAGGTAAGGTAGTACTTCCTATATACATCTTTTCGCAAGGACACTTCAGCATGTAGACTACAAAGCTAGATTTGCATGTTAGATATCCTCTTATTTTAATAACTTTGTTAAAAGCTGTTTTAAGATTCGTGAGATTTTCTCCATGCTGACATGCTTTACATTTAAAAAATTTCCTAAAACCATCTTTTCTTTGTAGCCATGATTGATTACTTGTGTTCTCTTGGTATTCACTTCTTACTATGCGATCTTTCAAAGACTTTTTATTTCCTATATGTTACTTCTGGACTTTTCTTGGTAATTGGACCTAATATAGGATCAAAAACTCACAAGAAAAACGGGTGAGAGGATAAAGATCCCTCTTCGACCTCCCGCTCAGTACTTTTATTTCCCAAACAGAAGAGGAATAAAAACACTACGTGAGGGTAGATGAGTGTAGGGGAAATGCACCAAATTGATAAAACTGCCCTCACACACAGCAAGCTGTGTCATGCTTCATCATAGGGATGCTAACACACTTCCGCGTCAGCCAAACGCTGGAGGTGGAGCAATAGGGAAGGGGAAGACAATACAACATACAGGGGCCGATTCCGATCTCGGTCGGAGGCGTACCCAACACCATTCGGTCGGGAAAAAAGCCATGCGAAAGCCTGTTTCCCGACCGATCCGTACAGCACACCGAACGAGTAAGTACGATGCGCACAACAGCAAAGAATCCGGCCGAGCCGTACTCACCCAAACCAGGTCCTGTTCCCCGACCGAGGCGAATCCGGAAACGCTGAATCGAGTCTCACGGAAGCCAAAATGCAGCTCCGTCCGGCCGAACGAGTACGATGCGCTTTCCGTACGCGCCGAACCCGTCGCTAAGCACGGCACGTCAAAGCATCCGGGAGAGGCGCACATAAGCTCCGATTCGCGCCACAACACGATCCACGGCTCCGAGACGAACACGGCAGCGGCGAGGACGACGCGAGCGACGAGGACGAGGCGAGCGACGAGGACGAGGCGAAGCGACGAGGACGACGCGAAGCAACGAGAAGGACGAACGACACAAACCAACCATGAATTCCTTCGTCCCGATCATACCAATATTCTACATTTACTACCGGAACAGGCACGGACGCGTACGGCGCAGAAGGTAAGCCAGACACCAACCACAAAACACATACAACACGTACACGACACATCACACACACACAGAGGGATGCAGAATATACTTACACCAGCAACAGCAGCACCATAGGGGCGGGATGCCCATCACCAATGCCACATATGCACACAGGGGCCTGAATGCGCACCACCACCCCTACCCAGGGGGGCTGGATGCCTACCACTACTACCACCCTCACCCAGGGGGGCTGGATGCCTACCACTACTACCACCCTTAGCCAGGGGGGCTGGATGCCTACCACTACTACCACCCTTAGCCAGGGGGGCAGGATGCCTACCACTACTACCACCCTCACCCAGGGGGGCAGGATGCCTACCACTACTACCACCCTCACCCAGGGGGCAGGATGCCTACCACTACTACCACCCTCACCCAGGGGGGCTGGATGCCTACCACTACTACCACCCTCACCCAGGGGGGCAGGATGCCTACCACTACTACCACCCTTAGCCAGGGGGGCAGGATGCCTACCACTACTACCACCCTCACCCAGGGGGCAGGATGCCTACCACTACTACCACCCTTACCCAGGGGGACAGGATGCCTACCACTACTACCACCCTTAGCCAGGGGGGCAGGATGCCTACCACTACTACCACCCTCACCCAGGGGGGCAGGATGCCTACCACTACTACCACCCTTAGCCAGGGGGGCAGGATGCCTACCACTACTACCACCCTCACCCAGGGGGGCAGGATGCCTACCACTACTACCACCCTTAGCCAGGGGGGCAGGATGCCTACCACTACTACCACCCTCACCCAGGGGGGCAGGATGCCTACCACTACTACCACCCTCACCCAGGGGGGCTGGATGCCTACCACTACTACCACCCTCAGCCAGGGGGGCTGGATGCCTACCACTACTACCACCCTCAGCCAGGGGGGGCAGGATGCCTACCACAACTACCACCCTCACCCAGGGGGGCAGGATGCCTACCACTACTACCACCCTTAGCCAGGGGGGGCAGGATGCCTACCACTACTACCACCCTCACCCAGGGGGGGCAGGATGCCTACCACTACTACCACCCTCACCCAGGGGGGGCTGGATGCCTACCACCACCCTTAGCCAGGGGGGGCAGGATGCCTACCACCACTACCACCCTCACCCAGGGGGGGCTGGATGCCTACCACTACTACCACCCTCAGCCAGGGGGGGCTGGATGCCTACCACTACTACCACCCTCAGCCAGGGGGGGCTGGATGCCTACCACTACTACCACCCTCAGCCAGGGGGGGCTGGATGCCTACCACTACTACCACCCTCAGCCAGGGGGGGCTGGATGCCTACCACTACTACCACCCTCACCCAGGGGGGGCAGGATGCCTACCACTACTACCACCCTTACCCAGGGGGGCAGGATGCCTACCACTACTACCACCCTCACCCAGGGGGGCAGGATGCCTACCACTACTACCACCCTCACCCAGGGGGCTGGATGCCTACCACTACTACCACCCTCACCCAGGGGGGCAGGATGCCTACCACTACTACCACCCTTAGCCAGGGGGGCAGGATGCCTACCACTACTACCACCCTCACCCAGGGGGGCAGGATGCCTACCACTACTACCACCCTTAGCCAGGGGGGCAGGATGCCTACCACTACTACCACCCTCACCCAGGGGGGCAGGATGCCTACCACCACTACCACCCTCACCCAGGGGGGCTGGATGCCTACCACTACTACCACCCTCACCCAGGGGGGTCTGGATGCCTACCTTTACTACCACCCCCACTCATAGGATGGACAATGCATGACACAACCAGCACACCACAACCTAGGGAATGCAAGAAGAAGACATCCCCCAACACCATGACAAGCGTGTGTAGACTGTGTCAAATGCCTACAACACCGAACATGACTTTGAACATACAATGTGACCCCCTAGCATATGTGCCACACATATATGTGTGTGGCACCCACAATGCAAGCAGGCCATGACCATTGTGGCAATGGGGTCCAAACCCCCATCATCACAGTGACCACAATGTAAGTGTGGGGTCCATAGCTGAAGCACACTTTGAACAATGTGGCAATGGGGTCCAAACCCCCATCATCACAGTGACCAAAATGTAAGTGTGGGGTCCATAGCTGAAGCACATTTTGAACAATATGGCAATGGGGTCCAAACCCCCATCATCACAGTGACCAAAATGTAAGTGTGGGGTCCATAGCTGAAGCACACTTTGAACAATGTGGCAATGGGGTCCAAACCCCCATCATCACAGTGACCAAAAGGTAAGTGTGGGGTCCATAGCTGAAGCACATTTTGAACATTGTGGCAATGGGGTCCAAACCCCCATCATCACAGTGACCAAAAGGTAAGTGTGGGGTCCATAGCTGAAGCACATTTTGAACATTGTGGCAATGGGGTCCAAACCCCCATCATCACAGTGGCCAAAAGGTAAGTGTGGGGTCCATAGCTGAAGCACATTTCGAACATTGTGGCAATGGGGTCCAAACCCCCATCATCACAGTGACCAAAATGTAAGTGTGGGGTCCATAGCTGAAGCACATTTCGAACATTGTGGCAATGGGGTCCAAACCCCCATCATCACAGTGACCAAAATGTAAGTGTGGGGTCCATAGCTGAAGCACACTTTGAACAATGTGGCAATGGGGTCCAAACCCCCATCATCACAGTGACCAAAAGGTAAGTGTGGGGTCCATAGCTGAAGCACATTTTGAACATTGTGGCAATGGGGTCCAAACCCCCATCATCACAGTGACCAAAAGGTAAGTGTGGGGTCCATAGCTGAAGCACATTTCGAACATTGTGGCAATGGGGTCCAAACCCCCATCATCACAGTGACCAAAATGTAAGTGTGGGGTCCATAGCTGAAGCACATTTCGAACATTGTGGCAATGGGGTCCAAACCCCCATCATCACAGTGACCAAAAGGTAAGTGTTGACAAAGAAAGAGGTGCAACTGCCAAACTGCATGGATGATTCCTGGTCACAGAACAACAAACACATCAGTGGCAAAGTAGTGTATGTGTCCCATTGCAACATAAATTGGGGAGCCAAATCCTGCAGTGCAAATAAGACATAACTTTGGCCATGTGCAGACAAACAACACCCATGGGGGCTGACACCGTCAACAATCATCAATGACACAATGACAGAAGTGACCATCAGAATGCAGACCCACATATTTGCACCAATGGGCACACACATGCAGATACCCTGTGGAGACTGCAGATGTGAGGTGAACAGATACCATACCATGGCAGCAATGGGACACACAAACCATGATCATTGTGCTGACCGATGACCTAGGAGTCCCAGGGACAGCAGGGGAAACCCACCAAACTACATACAGCCAATGGAACACCCAAGATATGCCAATGCAGTGGTGCAGATGCACAAACACAAACAGGCAGACCCACACTGCACATCATACACAACAGGTGAGGGGGGTGCCAGTGTCCCCAGGCAACCACACAACACATGAGGAGACCTGAATACCAATCATACAGATGTGCATACAGTGCCACACAAAGGTAACTCATGGATCCAAATCCCCTATGTGGGCAAGCAGGCATTGTCAGATGAGAGGGAGCACAAATCACACATGTCACACAGGCACGTAGGGACAGCAACTGACACAGCAAGACACAGACACACCACAGCACCACCCCCAGGGCCCCCACAATGTGGTGACCCTGGGCTGCATTACAATCCCACTGTGATGACAAAGCTAAATGTGGTTCACACTGTGAACCACAGTCATGTGCACTGAGCAACTAACTACCATCACACCTACACAAGCACAAATCAAACAGCATGGCCAGTAAGCCAAGGCCAACATGGAGGCAGGGGCCTAGCCGGGCAACAACTCTCATCTGCACACACTCAACACCACACCCCTCGACCTCCAACAATGGGCAGCAGTGAAGCACACATGCACTGGTGACATTGCACATGCACCCATGACTATTCCAGGATGGTGGGTGGGAACCAAGGTGCAGAAACACATCACACATGGACACTCAACAAGACTCCTGAATGTCTGACACACTGCACACTACGCCGTACATGGACATGACGGCAATACCACACCAACCAATGGGATCACAGCCACAGTCACACACCAATGAAGAAGCCAAGGTCACCCACAAAGAACACACATAGACAACAACCAACATTGCAGCCCGGACCCTGAGGAGTGCCAGCAGTCACACACACAACGTGTCACAATCACTGAAAGATAACACAAACTGGAAATTACATGACAGGGGCAAACAACAAGTGCCAAGGGGAAACCTGACTGTGACCCATCTGCGTCTGCACACAAACTCAGCCCTGACAGCAAGCACACCTATGGGTGACACCCTGATGACCAGTAATGTGCCATGCACCCACATCACAGAGAACCCAGGGAGAAGACTTTGGGGGAACATAGCTCAACTCAGCTAGCATCACAAACAGGTACAACACTAGGGATCACAGCATGCACAGCTAAACGGAAGTGAACACACAGACATGCACATACAACACACACCTTGGGCGCAGGCAATGTCACAGGAGTACACACTGCCATGAGGGGACTCCACTAGAGGGGGAGGACACCCTCACCACATCAGTGGCACAGACAAGCGCAGCGGGGGGTGTGGTGCCGGGAGAGCAAGTGGCAGGGGGAGAAGGCCGGAGCCTCTTGGGGATGGTATATCTGTGGGTGGGGGAACCTGGGGCAGGGTGTGGTGGGGGCACCTGTGGAGTGGGGGCCTGAGGGATGGAGGAAGGAGACCTGGTGCTTGAGCTGCAGGGCGGCGGCGGGGTCTTGCTCTTAGCACTCCGGGGGGACTTGCGGGTGGGGGCCTCAGTCTGTCTGCGCCTGGGGGAGGGTGTCCGGGGCAAGGGGCACTCTGCTCCGTGTGGGGGGGCTTCCTCTTCCCCCTGGATGCTGGGGCAGCTGGATCGGAGGGGAAGATGCCGAGGTCACTGAGGAAGAGGCGCTGGGTCTTTGGGGTTGCAGGTGAGGCAAGGGAGGGTGCTTTGGAGGGAGAGGCAACTGAGGACTGCGCAGTGCCCGTGGATGCGTGTGTGTGTACCAGGGCCCCATCCCCTGTGAGTCTGGTTTCAGTCCCCTGACTGTGCGTGCGTGTGCGTTTAGTTTGTGGCGTGTGTGTCTGTGTGCTGGACGTGTGTGTGCTGGTGTGTGCCTGTGCCGGTGTGTGTGTGCTTGGGACGGGTAAGGTGCTGGGGAGTGTGGATGGAGCAGAGGCAGGAGGGGTGAGGGACTGTCTGAGGAGGGACACTGCTGCCGTCAGGGAGGAGTCCATGGACCTGTTGCCCCTCTGTAGGTCAGACATGCCCGATGAGATGCCCTCCATGAACGACACCAGCTGAGTCAACAGTGCGGTGTGCGCATGGAGGACACTCAGCATGGCTGTCTGCCCTACATGGAGCTGGCAAAGGAGGTACACAGACTCCTCACTCAGGGCAGCAGGGGACACAGGGGCAGGGGGTGCGGTGCCTGGGCCAAAGGAGACACGCTCCCGAACATGGGAGCCTCCACGGACCTGGGGAATGGGAGCCGATGGGAGGGCGGTGGTGGTGCTGGTGGTGGCGGGGACAGCAACACTAGCTGGGGTGTGGTGGCTGCTGACACCCGCCTCCACAAGGAGTCATCCTCCGAGTTGCTCTGGTCCTCAGCTGAGGTGGATGGTGCTGAGGACTCCTCGGTGTGGCTCCCCTCGCCCTCCGTGCCACTGGGTCCCTCCGACCACTCCTCGGCTGCTGACCCAGTCTGGCTCTCTGGCTCCTCCTGGTCCGTGGAGCTGTCCCCTTCCGTGGCCGTGGATGTATCTGCAAACAATGGGGAAACAGACAGACATCAGTCACCTGCACCAAACGCACACACCACTGTGAGCACAGCACATTACAGAGCAAGCCCTGGCATCATTAGTTGTACATTGCTAAAAGTGCCCTAACTGAACAGGAGAAGCCAATTGTCAGTCTGATGCCAAGCATGGCACTCACATCCCACATGGCCTTGCACCCATCTGTCTGGTGTCTGTTGGATTGCAACACCCCAGTGTGGACACATGCACCAAGTACACAGTAGTGCAGAGGACACGGTGGGACAGTGCAGAGGACACGGTGTGGCATGTGGACATGCACACATCACAGCTCTTGCCACTGAGTCAGTACAGGTTTCCGGATGAAAGGGATGCCCAGAGTCAAATAGGAAATGCATGTGATGCATACCAGCGACAGACACCATGATGCACCCATGTCCTGATAGCCATCGCCACAATGGTGTGCATGTAGCACATGTCACTCCCCTGCAGGACCACCAATAAGTTGACACATGCCATGGCAGAGGCATGACTGCTAAGTCATACATCACTGTCTCAGTGATGTATGACTTGGCAGCCAGACAACAACACTATGCACTGTGTCACAATAGTAGGTCATGGGGAATGCAAGTCCTGGAGCTGCACAAGTGCACATGTACATCCCCACACAACACATCATCTTAACCCTCATCTGTCCAGGTCATACCTATTGGACATATGGGAGACCTGTGACACTACCCTCTGAACCTGAGCCCCTCACAATTTGCTGTGAATGGGGAACAGCTGCCTGAACTTCACATTCGCATACCCCAGTCTGCACGCGCAGCTGATCAAACACCTATGTGACACACAAGTATCGTCTCCTATGGTCACATCTCCAGGGGCATGCTGAGCCCCTACCAAGAAACACCCCAGCAGTCCTGGCAACTAATCCACAGCACACTGACACAGAGGCAGACACCTGAGGGGTCAAATCACTGTGCACAATGTGTCAGCTGATACACGGGAGTGGGAGTACAGAGTGCATTGCATGGCCTGGAGTAGGCATGACTGTCCTGCTCCACATGAATGAGGATGTGCCCTGGACAGTGGATAGCTGGCTATGTATGTGTGACACACGTAATCTGCACACTCCTGGGGCCCAAACATTGTTCCCACCCGCTGCATGGGCGTGTGCCACATACCCCAGGCACATGTGGTGGCTCAGCTCAGCAAGTGGACCGCATATCAAAGCAACACGCAGATCACATGTCCAAACACAGGCGTTGTGTGAACAATGGACCCACCCATGATGCCCACAACAGAGTTAGGGAAACAGATGCTGTCCCCCACCTTTAGTGAAGCAAACTGCAAGGACACAGTCCCAAGTGACACAATTCCCTGAATGTAAGGGCCACACCTGGGTATCAGATGAGCAGTGGGCAGTGCACAATAGAGGGACATGGCTCCTGGACAACATGACTGCTGCACTGTGGCAGTTGAACCAGGCCAGAGGAGGGCACAAAGCATGTAATACAGAGTTCACAGTGCAGTCTTTGACTCACCCCCTCCTTGCTGCTGTCTGGCCTTCAGCTGCCCATCCAGGTCTGGAAACACCACCGCCAGGATCTGGAGCATGTGGGGGGTCAAGGTCCGTGTTCCGCCCCTCCTGCGAGGAGGCGACAGCTTCAGCTGGACCCGTGCAATCCTCCGGGTCCAGCTCCGAAGGTCCTGCCACCTCTTCTGGCAGTTGCGGATCTGGCGCTTGTAGACCCCCACGGACCGGACGGCCCGGACGATGTCCTTCCAGATCTCCTGCTTCCGATGGGCATTAACCTGTCAGGATGACAAAGTGAAAAGGCCATTACCACACATGCAACATATCCGTGCATGACACAGTTGTATATACATGTCTCAATCACAGGGGCACATGATGTACACAGGCAGTGCAAAGCTGCCCATGGACAGTTTGCCAGACGTCACTACATGGTATCATTGCATGGGAAGTAAAACCATGTTCAAATGCACTGTCACTGCACCATACCTGTCCAGTGCAAGTCACTACACACTATGGGGGTGACAACTACTCAGTGAGCCTGCTAGCCAGTGGCGTGCAGACTTCCAGCCTTGCTAGTCACACAAAATGCACATTCAGAAAGGCAGTGCACAGAACACTCACCTGCTCCCCTGGTGTCCCATACAGCTTGCTGTACTGTGGAAGTAGGCTGTCCAGCAGGGCCTGGTTCTCTTCAAGGCTGAAGGCTGGGGCTCTCTCCACAGTACGTGCCATTGCAGGGTCCAGAGGGGCAGAGACAGCAGCAGTGCAGTGGCAGATGTCGTCCTGGAGCATGTAGTGCAGGCAAGTGAGCTCTCAGGGGAACAGCCAGCAATATATATGTGCTGGAGAGGCAGATACTGTCCCTTGTGTCCAAAGTGATAGGTCCAAGTCATTTGCATCTTCTGAATCTGGCCAATCCATGGAATAGCAGCACCAAAACACGCCCACAGCATCCTTCAAATCTTCAACTTCATGACATACATGATTTTGCAACATTGTTGTGGGTGACCAACTGATTTTCCAGCAACCGACTCGTTCGAAATTCGAAAACGCGTCCGTTGCCAGGCAAGCCCATTGTCAATGGGTGCGCACCGATCGGTCCATTGCGGTACAACGCGTACAGGGGTACAACGCGTACCCGCACACATTGAATGCAATGGGCCGGCCGGAGGCACCGATCGGTCCATTGCAATACAACGCGCACAGGGGTACAACGCGTACCCGCACACATTGAATGCAATGGGCCGGCCGGAGGCACCGATCGGTCCATTGCAGTACAACGCACACAGGGGTACAACGCGTACCCGCACACATTGAATGCAATGGGCCAGCCGGAGGCACCGATCGGTCCATTGCAGTTCAACGCGCACAGGGGTACAACGCGTACCCGCACACATTGAATGCAATGGGCCGGCCGGAGGCACCGATCGGTCCATTGCAATACAACGCGCACAGGGGTACAACGCGTACCCGCACACATTGAATGCAATGGGCCGGCCGGAGGCACCGATCGGTCCATTGCAGTACAACGCACACAGGGGTACAACGCGTACCCGCACACATTGAATGCAATGGGCCGGCCGGAGGCACCGATCGGTCCATTGCAGTTCAACGCGCACAGGGGTACAACGCGTACCCGCACACATTGAATGCAATGGGCCAGCCGGAGGCACCGATCGGTCCATTGCAGTTCAACGCGCACAGGGGTACAACGCGTACCCGCACACATTGAATGCAATGGGCCGGCCGGAGGCACCGATCGGTCCATTGCAGTACAACGCGCACAGGGGTACAACGCGTACCCGCACACATTGAATGCAATGGGCCGGCCGGAGGCACCGATCGGTCCATTGCAGTACAACACGCACAGGGGTACAACGCGTACCCGCACACATGGAATGCAATGGGCCGGCCGGAGGCACCGATCGGTCCATTGCAGTACAACGCGCACAGGGGTACAACGCGTACCTGCACACATTGAATGCAATGGGCCGGCCGGAGGCACCGATCGGTCCATTGCAGTACAACGCATCACTGTACA
>CAWUFW010022893.1:0-86072 GCA_963921515.1 Calotriton arnoldi
GGACGGTGTGCCTCCGTTGGCTGGCGCCGCAACGTAAACGGGCGCACTTTGATGGCGGGCGGCGTCGCAGGCTTGCGGGCGGAATTTGCCTGACTTTTCACATCCTAATTTGGCGGGAGTGCGGGCAGTTGCTGGCGGACGGTAACTAGCAGTTTTTACCTCCGACGGCACGGCGGTAGTGTTTCCGCCCGCCATCGTAATGACCCCCTTAGTTTCCAGTAGCAAACAGGGGTCCTAATATTGGCTTTCTTAAGTCCTTGTAAAATTTACAGAACAAGATAAAATGTATAGTCGATTAATTAGAAGTGCCATCACATGGGCATTTGGGAAGAGTCTGTGACCATACCCCCTTTTTAGGAAAGGGAACCTTTAAAGTGCAATATGCCTAAAAGCAATCTTGTAAGAAAGAATCTGTTTCGGATTTCGCACAATTAATAAATCATTTTGGAGTCCTTCTTTTATAGGGCCTGAGCAATAACTATGTACAGAGAGATTACTGTTCTCTCGTTTGTCTCTGTCTGCCTCTCTCTTCCCCATTAAAATAGTTTTTAATTCCATCTTGCTATAATGCAAGATACTAGCGAGGTCCTTCATACTAAGGTTTTTATCCACTGTTATTAAAATGGTTTTAATATAAGCTAGCCATGTGATCCTCTTTCTGTTCTCAAATGTTAGACAATCTAATATCAATTCTTTGGTAAATGTCAGACCAGATTTACTCCATAGGCTGCGCCAAAACAAAATGAGGCTTATCTGGATAATATCCTCCAAGAAAGGTACTGCCAGCTCTTTATGTACAATATAAGAGGAGATTGACTTTGGGGCGGCCAAAAGTCTATCTAAAAAGAGGCTCTCTTGAGTCTATAAGGAAGCACAATTTGCCCAACCCCACAATGGTGCCCATAGGTAACACTGGGGAGACATTTAGCTTTGTATAATGTCAACAATTGTCTTATTGGTTTATTTCCAATTTTAGCAGAAAATCTGAAAAGGCTTCTATGGATCTTAAAAATGTCAGTTTCCCAGCTTTCAGCTGTGTCCCCAATTACCACAACTAGCAAATTGCATACCAAGGTATGGAAAACTTTGGGTTTCGGCCAGGCCCTTGCCCTTAATATGGTGAACTCTTTTTTGGCCCGCTCTTTTCCAGACACCATGGTAAATGTTTTCTTTAGGTACACTTTTATATCTTTACCTCTATATATGATACGAAGGTGTCAATCAACAGCTGAAGCCCATTAGCGGTTCTAGAAATCAGAACCACATCATCTGCACATAAGGACTGGAGGATTGTTAACCCTAGGTGCATCAGCCTGAACGTTTTGTAATGTCTCCTTCACTCCATTGGTGTATAATGAAAACAACAGGGGGGCAAGAGCACACCCTTGTCGTATCCCGCACAATACCTTAAAGCGGGAGGTACTTTCCCCCTTTGACCCGTAGCAAACTCGGGCAGTCAATTGGGCATACAGTAGCGACAAAAATATAATAATCCCAATTGGGCACCCAAATTTACCAATGTCTCCCACAACTTAGCGTGATTCTCTAAATCAAATGTGCTACTTAGGTCTTCAAAACATAAATGGATGTGTCCCTCTTTTGCTACAGTACATTTTCTGTTAAGCAGATATAAGTTAACACATTGTTCCATTTTACCAACATCCTTCCTGAAGCCATATTTTGTGTCTGTAAGAATATGATTGTTGGACACCCATGTATCCTACCTTCCCAAAAGGACTCAACCCATTATTTTAGCAGTAAAATCCAGGAGGGATATTGATCAGTAGCACCTGGGATCTCCTCTATCCCCCTTTTTGAAAATTGAAACAATAATACTTTTGGTCCATGTGGCAGGGAGAAAAATGCTTACAGCGACATTATGTTATGTTATGTTATTGCCATTTATATAGCGCCAAATCACCAATGGTCTCTAAGCGCTTGTGAGAAACATAAATCCATACCAGGGCTACACAACCGATGCTCGGTCGATCTGGGTGAGGCTTAACCAAAAGCCTGAATAAACAGAAAAGTCTTTAGTTTCCTCCTGAAGGGGAGAAGGGAAACTTCCCTGCGCAAGCTCTCCGGTAGCTTGTTCCAAAGCTGAGGTTTTATCACAGAAAAAGCTCGGCCCCCACAAGGTGGCTTTATCAAACCGTGGACAGGCCAACAAACTTGCCTCAGATGAACGGAGGCATCGTCCTGGCACATAGCTCTTCAGCCGTTCCTTGATGTAATCAGGTGCCGTTCCGTGCAGGGCTTTATGTGCAATACACAGGCCCTTAAACCTAGCCCTCTGCTTGATTGGAAGCCATTGTAGTTGTTGCAACAATGGTGTGACATGGGCTCTTCTAGGAAGTTTGAAGATCAATCTTGCTGCATCGTTCATAACCACCTGAAGCTTCCCTGATAGTTTGTCAGGTAGCCCGATGTAGAGCGTGTTATCATAGTCCAGTCGTGACACAATTAGTGCCGACACTAAGGTACGCATGGTGGAGAATGACAGGAGGGGTACAAGTTCCCGGAGTTGCCTCATAAGGCCCACACAATTCCCCACCAAAGCGGTCACCTGATTGTTCAGTGTTAGCTTGTTATCCAACCTGATGCCCAGGCTCTTCACAACTGGCATCGATGTCGGAGTAGTGCCTAGCTCTTGCTGCTGGAAGGAATTGGACCAGGGGTTGCCCCCTATGGTAATAGCTAGTACCTCCGTCTTGTCCGGAGGATGACAGTCCCCTCACCCGTTGCGGTATATCCCCTCAAGCATGGGGAAGCCCCTTTGCAACTTGGATGCCTCTGCAGTCAAGGTAACATTTGATTGTCAATTATTTGGTGTACAAGAGTTTCTTGTTCTCTCAGTTCATCAAAGATATGTGGGGTATCGTCAAAGATGATTCACAACTTTGCCATGCCAACAAAAGAGAAAGGTGTGTTGAGGGAGCGAAGATCTTGGCGAAGAGCTAGGAACTTTTTCTTGCATTCTACCATAAACTTTGCATAGTCTTGTGCGATGCCAATTTTTTGATCTTTCCAGCTGAGAAATTAGATTTTTTTCACACGATCAAGGATAATTTCGATGTGCTGCTACCTGAAAGGTCTGAAGATGAGGGCCCTTGGTTTGTTTTGTGGATTGGTAGAGATGTGCGTTGGAATCCTGTGGGCCAGATCAATCTCAAAGTATGGTCCAACGTAAGTTCCAGGACCTGAGGAATCCACGTTTCTAGGAACGAGACACAGGATTTAGTGCAGTCCTATGTCTTTTCAGGTAATCCAAATATTCTAAGGTTGCCTCTCTTGTTTCTATCTTCCAAGGCCGAAAACTTTTTTTCTAGAGAGGATATCTTCTGTGACATTATATTGAATGCTTTTGTAGCAGAGTACTGTTTAACTTCAACTTTGCTGATGCAAGATTCCGCTTCTACTACTTCATTAGTTAGTGCCCACACATCCTGTTTAAGGCCACCCATTTCCAATTGAAGGCATTCCGTATTTGCTTTAGTTGCCTGAGTAAGATCATGAAAAGCATTGAGTTTTGTTAATAGAATGTCTATACCATTTGCAAAGTCTTACCTTCCTTTTACTGGGGAATCCGGCGACGGCGGATCTTCTTTTGTTGTTTTTTTTTACCCAGTTTTTGGTCATTTGGGTCTTTATGTTCTTTTGATCCACATGTATCAAGTCTGTGATCTTTCTCTCTTGTGTCTGCCATGATTACACAGTTTAGAGTATGGAGGGAGCAATGGACAAAGCCTTATCAGTGTTTAGTAGTAGGTGATTGCTAATTTAGAGGCATGTGGTACTCCACTCGTACTCAGTGCCAGCTGAGTGATAAGACATTCGACATAGATGTAGAGGAGTAAACAGGCCTACTGCTGAGATGTAGGAAAAGACAAACTCCCCTGATTAAAATATATTCACAAATAATTTAGTAAAAATGGAGGTAACATAAATGTGCCTAATCTTCAGGCTGTATGCCCGCTTTTACAATACACACAACAGCCTTTAAAATATGAGAGGCTTTGCATCAATCTTAGGGTAAACGAACGGTACAAATCAGACACCTAAAGCGATTCACAATAACCTTGTATAAATTTGCCTGAACCACTCGCTACCTCCTACTGCAATCCCTTGCAGGGTACAATACACAGTGCAGGTAGTATATGGAAATAACTAGTGTAGTTTCTAAGCAGACTTTACACGTTTGTGGCTAATATTTTGCGGTAGCAAATACTATACTGTTATCTGTGCCAAGTGCAATTGCCTCTAGGTAGTTGCCCCCCTTGAGGCTTAACAACAGCAGACCCCATCAACTGACAATATATAAAGTAGCTTGAGAATATTTTAACAGTATTTGACAGTATTTACAGCCACTTGTGGACATTCCTGGTATTCGCTGGGTTCTGTTTACATAGTTTTAGACTAATTCTTTCATTTTCTAGGTTCTAGTATCCGCTGTTATTCTTTAGGCTTTGTTTAGGTAGTATAATTGCACAGTGACATCAGGCATGTATCTTTACCAGTGGATCAGAAGCGCATTATCCAGAGAAGTGTGAGACGCAGCAGAAACTATGGCTTAAAAAACATGTGGTGCTTGGTCTGGATCTTGTAAACAGTCACAAACAGTCTGTTTTGAAGAAAACTAAGCAATGCTAGCCAGTCATCACATTCGCTTTTGTCAGCGCTCAACACTCCTTGTTTTTGAAACACTTTGTCACTTCAGTGCAATGCATGACATATTTAGACTCGTTATGCTGCCTAAAAAACTGTTGCCAAATTTTTGCCAAATAGCTAAATTGGCCAGTTAGCCCTTATCATTTTGTCATATTTTGTCAAATATCCACATTGACAGGATCATTGGAGACACAAACACGCGAATACTGGTGAGGAAGTACCTCAGCTGGGAAAATCTTAGCAAGCCAGTTTCGGATACTGCGCAGCATTCGCGGCAGTCATTTTGAGGAAGGTTTCAGATTGCAGAGGCATTGTAAGATTTCCACTTAAAAAACATTTTACAGAGCACAACAAGGTCTGATATACCTCTCCCAGGGGAGACTGTGCGTTGCGCTGGCCCGCTTGGCACTAGGGTTATGTTTAGGGACCATGGCGCAACGTCAGAGATGGGTGGACAAGGTTGTGAGGAGAAACAGGCGTCATTTTACGTGACGGGTATGTTAGAATTGGGATGCGTTAGTTCGCCGATATGCATTGTGCATCACACAAACCTCTTGGAAACATCATCAACATCGCCGGAGACTTGCTTGTATGTAGGAGCCTGTTTTATATGTTGGATGGACACTTGGGGAGATCAAAGGCCGCAGTATAGTGCAGCCCGGGTGAGGAGCTCAGCTATCAGCGCAGCCATTTTCATCGGGCACTAGCCACCCCCCAAAAGTAGTATTTTGATCATTTGGAGTAAAAATCCAACTTTACCAATAAAGAGGATTTTAAAATCTAATGCAAGTATTATAAGTAAGAAATATTACATACAGTAATTAATAAAAGACCTGAAAACTGCTATGGAAAGGGCCAACAGTCATTCAAGAGAAGAATGTCTATTCAACACCATATCTAAATCGACACCTATGAACCCTGGTAACTCTAATATTCGATCTAATAATTCAGTGAGACTCATAACTACCTATAGCAGCCAGGAAAAACAAGTGAGAAAGATAGTGTACAAAAACTGGCCTATAGTTATGACAGATCTAACCTTATCTCAAATGTTGCCAGAACGTCCAACACTAACTTTCAGACGTGCGCCCTCTATGAGGGACGCATTAGTCAAAACTAGCCCTGAGGTCAGCATTACAGGCAACTGGTTATCTAAAAGAACAGGTTTCTACAGATGCAGCTCATGCCGAGCTTGCAAGTTTGGTAAAAATACTGTTGAATATACTACAGCCTTTGAAACGCAACCTACGAAAATCAATGGTCTATTCACATGTAGGACGGACCATTCAGTATACGTTTTGGAATGCTCGTGCCACCTTAGATATGTGGGCAATACTAAACTGCAAGTGTTCAATCGCATACTGCAACATCTACGTGCCATTGTAAATTCAGATCCCAGCTATCCTGTCGCTCCCCACTTTAAACTTGTGCACAACAACAATCTCAACGACCTGAGCTATTTTGTTATTGATTCAATCTCCAAGTCACTCAGGGGAGGTAACAGAGAAAGAAAATTGAGACAGCTTGAGCTTGATATTAGATACTAAAATGCCTAATGGACTCAATACAGGAGAAGATATGCATAACTTTTTATAACTCCTTGAAGTTCTCTGTTACGACAAGTGTATGGTGTTTTTCAATTTTAGAGCTGACTTCCCAGGCCCTCCATTTTAGACCCGATTTTTTACTTGGCTTTTAACCTAGTTGAACTAATTTTACCTGGTTTTACTTGGTTCCCTGGTTTAACCGGTTTTATTGGGTTTTGCATGGTTTTAAGCTTATGGTAAGTCGGGTTCTGTAATATTTTATCCAAATTTTACAATATCCTTGTACTGTACATATTGCACATATCACTTCTTTTTCTATGATGAACAATTTATTGAGGTTTAAACCATTGCTTGATTATCAGTAAAGCACTTGCTCTGATTAAGTGCATTTGCATTTTTTCATTGAAGATATTGTGTATATAAAATACAATTTCTCTATAATGACCTATTCAATTAAATACTGTAATTTCATCTTTGTTTACTGCCATTTAGTTGCACTTGGATATGTTTACTAATATAAAGGCACATCTTGACATGTTTACAGTGCACTTTACGCATGTTTGGATCTAGGCTAGCTATGGTCCTTTCCATTTTATTTGCACTTTATACTGCCATCTATGGTTGGTAATAGATGATGAAGTTTATTTATATTTTTTTGCACTTGCACTTTATTGACACACGCTTGCTGTCTTTTTCCCGTTTTTTAATGACATTTGAACTATGATTACTACAACAATGCTCGGTATTTTGGGTGTGTTTCTCATAAGACTACTTATAACATGTTTGATAATAGTGTAGCGCCTTCGACCACTTGGTTTTAACTTTGTATTAATTATATTTATGTATACATTGATTATTGGCGTACCATCAGATGTTTTTAGTTATTTAAGAGAAATAACCAGCACACAATTGGACAGGTCTAGTTATCTGTTGAAATTCTTTGGATTACCATTTGCACTTTTCATTGTTGAAGATATCTATGTCTACTGTGGGAGGCAAGCAATGTAATTAACTTCACCCTATCACTATTTAAGTTTCAAGTTGACCCCGGCGAGTCATATGATCAAGACCGCGGTTCGCGGTCGAAACGCGTAATGCTGGGCACTTGCAACATGATTATTTACTGATGCCACGAATTTGAATAAAAGCACTTTATTGAACTGCACGCTGTGGTCCGTACCTGATTGTGCTGTCGAGGAGTTGGTTTGGTCAGGATTGTGGTTTCCTCATATATATATATATATATATATATATATATATATATATATATATATATATATATATATATATATATATATATATATATATATATATATTCAGCTCCAAAGTTGTCCACCAGATGAGCAGCACTCAGACAACAGCAGCAAGACAACAGCCTTTGATAGGTATGAACGGTATTCCGCCTGTGGATACTTTAAACAGCCGTTCCGTATAGGACTGCCTGACGTGTTTCGAAGTTCCTCAACTTCTCCTCAGAGGCTTTAACGGAAAGGATGCGTGCATGTACCGGTCCCAGTTCACATTTAAATATTGCACGCCCCCAAATGGGCCGCTCTTATGAGACTGTGCATGATGGGAGCTGTAGTCTCGGCACTTAGTAATCCAGAGAGGGATGCACACGTAATGTTGTGTTGAATTCAAAGTCCTCAATGGACCCCGCAGATGGGTCCGTCCTAGATCCTCTGCTGCTGCCCCACATTTACGATTTAGTCAATACCAAGTCGCGTGGCCCCCTTGATTCGTGGTGTGGTGCTCGCTCCGTGGCAGGACGGCCGCGTATAGATTCAGCTCCAAAGTTGTCCACCAGTATATATATATATTCTCTTATTCCTCTCAGTAAAGAAGAAGTCTGCACTCGGGGCGCAAGTTGCCTTTATCTTTATTAATAAAAGTTTCACAGCAGCTTAATCCTGATAGTCTGGAACGCGTTTCTGCTGTCCCATGCAGCCTTTGTCAACCTTTCAAACGCCGGTTTGTGCATTTTAAATAAAGTCAGCACGTGAGTCCAATTAGACTGCAATGGTGGAAATACTCTCCTCCTCGCACCTCACACTGTTTCTCAGGTAGGTAATAGACCAGTGTCTTTTTTTAAATAAAATATTGACATTGTCTGTGAGGTGTTCTTAAAAGGATAAACTCACTGTGCAAATACGCATTGTAGATTTAAAGACCAGCTTTCCTTTTAAGTTCACTGCTGTGATTTCCCAAATCAGTTTATAATGTTTCTGACCTTCCATTGTCAGTCGCCTTGCGCCTCACCACTGGGCAATTTCCTTAGGTGGTCCCAGCTCCGCCGGCACCTCTGTCATCAGGGCGAAGTGTGAACTCCATTCCTTCCGTCACACGATATATATATACAGTAAGAAGTATTTCTCTAGCTGTTCTCATTCCGATTCTAGCCTTTAGTGGTTGCATAAAGGTGAATCATTGTTAGTCTATGGGAGAGCCAGGCCTTGCACAGTGGAAGTCGAATTTGGGAGATTTTCATGGTTAGGACATATAACACTTAAAGTACATATGTCCTACTTTTTATATACTATGCACCCTGCCCTCTAAGCTGAGAGGGCCTACTCTAGGGGTGACTTACTTGTAATAAAAAGTAAGGTTTAGGGCTTTGGCAGTGGTATATCCTGCCAAGTCGACATGTTTGCTTTTTAAAACTGCACTTGCAGGCTGCAGACGTGCAGGTCTGGGACATAGGTTTAGGGCTACCGTAGTGGGAAACACAATAAGTGCTGCAGCCCACAAGTAGCATTTACTTTACAGGTCCTGGGCACCACAGTACCACTTACCAGGAACTTACAAGTAAATTAAACGTGCCAACCAGGTATAGATTACAATTGCAACATATTCAGGGGAGAGAACACAAGCATTTTAGCATTGGTTAGCAGTGAAAAAGTTTGCAGAGTTCTAAAGCCAACAAAAATGAATTCAGCAACAAAAGGACCAAAAGATACATCATCCGGGGAGTGACCACTCAAATAATTTTCGGTTCAACCCTTATCAATACCAAACTCTACCCGTCAAGTCCTTTCCCAAGCTCATGATAGGTACCAGTAGCTTCTACTTAGGCTCTCATTATGATTAGACCATAAAATCTGATCCTGATAAAGAGAGCTAACAAGTCCGAAGAATAACATCTTTGTGTTTTTTACACAGTCAGCAGACACAATTCCAAGTGATAGACTGTGCTGCAACACTGATTTCCATATGATGTTCCACAGAAACTTGTAATTCTGTTCATTTACCCTCCACTAAGGTTTACTGGGACACCCTGTAATAGTAATTCCAGGCCGGAAATTATTAAGGATTAATCCAAGCAACTCGTGATTGAGGCCCGAGTGCTGCACTGCTAAAACTAAGAAGGTGGACAGCTACAGATTTGTTCATGTGACTGCTGTGATTTTTCTAGAGTGTTGGCATTTGGGGACCATTCCATTTGGGGCTGTGTGGCAGTGAATAAGCTTCATTGTATTTTAGAAAGCAGTTTGGTGACATTTGTTTAGAGTATATTTTTGTAGAGGGGCACAGTTCTAGAATGTTAGATTTTTGGGGGGAGAGCCTTTAGCTTAACAATTTTTGCATTCATGGAACCTCCAGCCTTTACTATACTGATAAGCTAAAGATCTGGTAACACATTTCTATAAAGTATTAAGCTCCTTTCTTAGTCGCAAACTGCCTGGCATAGCACCGAAGGCACAATAGCTCTCCTCCCTTGGTCTGGCAGGTAGCATTGGCACAGAGTACAGAGTGGTCACTTCATGATAATAGTTGTGTGGCTAGAAATCAGAACTGGGCCACAATTAATAGTAGTTAAAAGTTCTACAATTTAATATTTCATGGCAAGTGGCCCAGCATCCAGCATATAATACAATGTTGGAAAAAAAGCTAGCAAATTGCATTTTCAATCAAAACTATAGCTCTCTGACTAACAAGTAACTAAGCAGGTACATGCCCTTAATCTTTTACTTCATATAGGTGACCTGTGTCACTGCAGAGGTCTATACAAAATGGGGAATGCCAGACGTATGACTCTAAAACTTGTATCATGAACATCTTTTGTACCTGTACGCAGGTATGAATGGAGTTGTGTGCCTATTTTTCATGAAATCAAAGTGATTGCAGTCCATGTACTAAGTAATTATCAGTATGAGTCAGAACATAAGCTGCTGACAGCACAGTTAGGACACACAGAATAATAATTGTTTTGCCATGTTTTCAAGATGCTCTTTCTGCCACCTGTGCTTTAACCCATATCGCCCAATCACAAATGTGTGTGCAGGAACAGAGTAAAGCTATGTACTTCTTTCTGAATATTATCTTTTTAAATGTATGTATGTGTGTTTCTGGGTGATACTGTGTTTGTGTGAGAGAGTGTGTGCATTTGTGAGCATGTGACCGTGAGTGAGTGAAAGTGAGTGAGTGACAGGTAGTGAGTAAGAAGGAGTTAGATTGAGTGTCAGTAGTATGAGTGCATGAGAGTAAGAGCTATTGTAAGTGAGTTAGAGTGGGTGAGTAAAAATGAACATAAGAATGAGTGTGAAGTAGTGTTAGAGAATGTGAGCGAAAATTTATGTGAGTGAGAATGAGTGGAAATGAGTGATAGCAAGTGACAGAGGATGAGTAAGAATACAGGAGATTGAGAGTGAAAGAATGAGAGTAATAATGAGTTCAAGAGAGTGTGAACTGAGTCAGAGTAAGAATAAGTGAGAGTGACTGCAAATGAGTGAGAATGGGTAAGAGCAACAGTGAGAGCAAGAGAGTGACACTGAATAAGTGCAAATGATTGAGAATGGCTGAGTGAGTGTGAGTGAGAATGACTGTTAGTGAATGAATGTAAATGAGAATGTGGTGTATTGCCTTTGTGCCTGCCATTTGCCCTGGCATACCAAAGGCAATTCTTGGCATGTAGAGGCACCCAGAGCAAATACTGGGCCTGACAATTGGAAGCAATTCTTAGCACGACAGCCATCTCTGACAAAATACTCGAGGTAATTACCTCCAATGTGCAAAACCCATCATTTTGCATTGGAAAAATATTAGTACTGCAACTGGTATTGTAGAGGTAATTACCTCTAATGTACTAGTGCCTGTATTTTGCCATGTGTGCCCCCTAGGTGCAAAATGCTGGTGCTAGCACATTCAATGTAATTCTATGTCAGGACCGGAGGTGAGGATTATGCTATTCTTTCTTCACTTTATTGAATAGCGGCCATTTGAAGTCAGGTAAACAAAAACCACTATTCCCATGAACCATAGGGAATAAACAGTTAAAACAATAGAGAGTGTCCTTAGCTAGAGTGTCCCATCCTCTGCACCAATCCCAGTTCCCCAGGTTGCTGATAGTCCTCTGTCCCTGTCTACTCCTCCTCTTTCTTCGCTGCTTGCAGCCAAGATAAGTCCTATTTGTTTTTCCTGTTGTGCTTAATGGGTTCATTATCTGCATTTGATGTTCGTGTGATTAATAGCGGCTCCGCCTGCGTTTTCAAGATGCGCGATGCGCTGTGAAGCTTGTGTTTATTGTGCTTGAAGCTTGTGTTTATTGCTTCCGTTATTGCCTCAGCGCCGTTTTCCTCACGGCTCGCTGGTTTGCAGCGCGCGCGCACCACTGTGCATATTGTTGTCGCGCGCCCGCCGGAATTCCCCAAACTTGTCTAATTTTCGTTACCTAACAGTTTTCTTTTAGGTTTGCGAGTCCGCCGCTACTCGGCGTCTCGCTTTCAGCCATGGGAGCGTCGGAGCTCCCTAACAGCTTTGTTTCGGTGCCGGCTGCGGTGACCTCGGTCGACCGCTAGAGGGCGCCTGTGTGCGCGCCGCCTCGCAGCGTGCTGCCGGACTCAGCGCATTCAGCGCGCAGCGGAGTTTCGAGCAGCATCGCCGCGAGTGCCTGGTCTTGCCTGCCTTCCCACCCCTGACCGGGTCTGTTTTTAATCTGCCATTAGGCAGTGTGTAACGCTACGCCCCCGCTGAACGCCCGAGTTTACTTGGGTCAGTAATCTGCCATTAGGCATCGTGAGGCAGTTTCCCTGCCTGGGGGGTCAGTACCATTAGGTTTCAGTTTCCTATGCTCTAGAGTGTAATTACGCTCTTGAGTCTGTATTGCAGACAGTGTCTGCTGGGACCCTTATTGGCAGGCCGCCCTTCAGATTACCTTGGCACCTGGGCTATTGGGTCCCGGGCTTCAGGCCCACAACTTATTGCGAGCACTGCCCGCCCTTATTTTAGGCTGACACCCAGCCCCCCTATATTTTGAGGCACTCCACCTCTCTTGCGCTTCCTGCTGGTACTCTCCTACCTTCAGTCACGATATTTACTTACCTGGTACAGTCCTACCCGTACATACATTTTCATAAGGTACCTCCCTGAGTACAATGGAGGATTATCAAGAGGACGCCTATCAGGACGATCAGTGGGAGGAGGACCCCCTCTCTGCCCTTCAGTGGGATGAGGATTTTTATGACGCTGTGGATGCGTCCATATACAAGGCGGTGGAACAGGCTATGACACCCCTTGAAGAGAGGTTGTCCCGAAAAATTGATCAAGCCTGTGACAGGCTCTCCAGGGCCGCTCAGGCTCTCCCAGCTGTCCCTTCCACTAGCGGCCTGCTGGCAGGACACCAACCTCCTCCGGCCAAACGCGCTAGGGACACTGGGGTGGACTCCGACGCTTTTGACCGCCTTAAACAGGCTTTCCTGGCCAGCACTGCTCCCCCGGCATCTGCTGGGGATGGGGCCCTGGGTGATGATGGCGATGGTACCGAGCCTTCACGTCCTTGGTGGCCTGCCTCTCGCCCCGCGCCTGCCTCTGATGGGCAAAATGCTTCTTCCTCCGATGGGCAAAACCTCTGTGCGGACATGTTGAACCCGGACGATATACTCCACCCAAGATCCTCCGACTGGGCCCCCTCGGACAAGGTCGCTCAATATGTGGCCAGTTGGATCCGCCGGCCCCTTGAGCCTGCAACCCATAATTGTCTCCGGGCAGAATGCCCTCGCCCCTCCCTTGATGGGAAGGTAGCCGCCACTCCGGACATTGACCCCAGAATGGCTACCTTCCTCCAGAAATTTGTCAAAGACCCCAAGAAGGGCATCGACCGGTCTTGGCGCGCCTGTCAAGACAAGTTGCTAGACATCTTGGGCCCCATCACCAAAATATTGGATATGGCTGAGGAGGCCAAAGCCTCTGGTTCCCTGATTTCACCTGACCACCTTTCCTCCTGGGCCCAGCGACTGGTGGTGGTGTTTATTGGAAACGCCAACTGTGCAATCTCCACAGAGCGGCGCAGGTCCCTGCTCATCAAGGTCGACCCCAAGTTGGGGGACCTGGCTGACTCGGAGGCGGGTGCGATTGCTCAAGGCAGCCTATTTGGTGAACCTTTTATTAAAGAGTTAGGGAGGTTCGTCAATACCTTTACATCCCTCGACAAGGCCCAATCCTCTATCAGGAAGGTATTTCGTCCTCGGGTTTTCCGAGGGGCCGGACGAGGACGGGGACGCTCGTCCGGCCACCCTAACCAACACAGGGGTCAAGGCTCCTCCGGGCAGTATCAAGACCAGGCCCGCTTTGGCAATTTTTACCCCAAGCGTGGACGACGTGGCAAGAACAGAGGCGGTAGAGGCGGTGGAGCCTCCAGCCCTTCCGGTGAGTGTCCCCCCTTCTTCCCTTCCTCCAGTGACTGTTCTCCCTTCTTCCCTTCTAAAAGTGGGGGGGCCGTCTGACGCGTTTTTTCCCGGCTTGGACTTCCATCACAGGAGGCGCCTGGGTGTTGCAAACCGTGCGGGGCTTTCACATAGAGTTTCAAGGGGGACCTACGCAGGCCGTGCCACCGCGCCCGCTATGCTTCTCGGCAGCGGACGCCGCATTAGTCGACCAAGAGGTTCAGTCTCTTTTGTACAAGGAAGCGATTACAGAATTGCGGCCGCATCCCAGAGGTTTTCTCAGCAACCTCTTTCTGGTGGACAAGCCAGACGGCGGCCAATGGCCGGTCATCAACTTGCGCAAGTTCAACGAGTGGCTGGTCTACCGTCATTTCAAGATGGAGGGTATCCATCTACTTCGCGATATTCTTCGTCCCAACGACTGGATTGTGCGCCTCGACCTCAAGGACGCCTACCTCGCGATACTGATCTTCCAGCCTCACCGGCGGTTTCTACAGTTTTGCTGGCAGGACAGGGTGTACGAGTTCGCCACTCTTCCGTTCGGTCTGTCCTCCGCCCCTTAGTGTTTTACCAAGGTTCTACGACCAGTCATAGAACGCCTTTGGGCCTTGGGCATGAGACTTATCGTCTACCTAGACGATATCCTCCTGATGGCACAGGACCCCGATACCCTCTCTCGTCACCTCCAGACGGCCATCAATCTCCTTCAGAGCCTCGGTTTCATGATCAACGAGGCCAAGTCCACTCTCGTTCCCTCTCAGAAAGTAGTTTTTCTTGGGTTTTCCATCGACTCCGTGGAGTCCACCCTCAGCCTCCCCTCCTGCAAGCTGACGAAGATCTGTCACGAGATTCGGAGGGCTCTCGCTCAGACTCAGATCTCACTCAGGCATAGTGGGCCTTCTGTCGGCCTCCATCCAGGCTATATTCCCGGGTCCGCTCCATTACAGAGCCCTTCAACGCCTCAAGGCTACCCACCTGCGCAAGGGCCTCTCTTATTCCCACAAGGTGGGTCTTTCAGCGGACGCCAAGGAGGAACTCCGATGGTGGCTATCCAACATGGAAGCCTGGAATGGACGAGCCATTTTCGGTTCTGTGCCAGATATCATTATTGAGTCCGACGCGAGCAGAACCGGCTGGGGCGCGAGGTGTGGCGACTTCACCACGGGAGGTGTGTGGTCTCCGCAAGAGCAGCAGTTACACATCAACTGTCTGGAGCTTTTAGCGGGCTCGTTCGCAATCCAGTGCTGGACCAAGGATTCGATCCGGTCCTGTGTCCTCCTCAAAATGGACAATATCTCGGCGGTCCGGTATATAAACCATCTTGGGGGCACGCGCTCGAAGGCCCTCTCAGACCTGGCGGCGAACTTTTGGCAGTATTGCCTGGACCATCAGATCTCCGTCTCAGCGGAGTATCTCCCCGGTCAGGACAACCAGGTGGCAGACTTCCAGTCCCGTCATTTCCACAACGTGAGCCTTTGGAAGCTACATCTGGGGTGTTTGCGGATCTCCAGGGTCTCTGGGGACCATTCTCAGTAGATCTATTTGCGTCCCGCCTGGATCACCAACTTCCCCGGTTCTTCAGTTGGAAGCCGGACCCCCTTGCGGAGAAAACGGACACGTTTCTGCAGAATTGGCGGGAGGAAGCGGGTTATGCCTTTCCCCTGTTCGCCATGATCACCCGGGTATCGGCCCAGGTGCGGCGGCAACAAGCAAATGTGGTGCTCATATCGCCGATTTGGAGGTCGCAAGTTTGGTTTCCAGTTCTACTGGAACTTTCTTGGGATTTTCCAATCCCTCTCCCCCGCTTTCCAACTCTCTTTCTCAGTCCGGAAGGAGTTCCTCACCCGTTGATCGAACAGGGATCGCTGACCCTGATGGCATGGTGGATTACAGGGGACGATGGGCGGTCCCAGGCCTTTCGGGAGCGGCTGAGAGATTCATGTCCAAGGCTTGGGCAGACAGCACTGTCAAGCGATATCGTTCCACCTGGAGAAGATGGTGTTGTTGGTGTCTACGACGGGGTTTCAATCCCGTGGCAGCAGATGTGACTTCCATCCTGAATTTTTTGACCGCCCTGGCGGAAGAGGGCTTGGCCTACAGTACCATCAATACCTTCCGCTCCGCCATCTCAGCTGGCCACACCATCATGGACGGCTCTCCCGTTGGGGAACATCCTTTGGTCTGTCGTCTTCTTCGCGGCATTTGCCTGTCTCTGCCTCCAGAACCGTGGTATTCCCAACTATGGGACGTCAACCGGGTTTTGAACTTATTCCTGTCCTGGCAGCCGAACAGATTCCTTTCTAGGAAGGAACTCTCCACGAAGCTGGCCATGCTTCTTTGCTTAGTCTCCTGCAGACGAGTTTCGGACGTCAGGGCCCTGGACGTGTCTGGTAGGATTTTTTCTCCTACAGGGGTTACCTTTACAATCCGTAGGAGCACCAAGTGCGGGTCGACATCCATATCTTATCCTGCTTTCCCGGATTCCCCGAAGTTGTGTGTTGTGGCCTGCCTCAAGGCATATGAAGAAATGTCTGAAGAATTTAGACCTCCTGGGGAGCGGCAGCTCCTCATTGCTCTTCGGAAGCCTCACAAGACTGTGTCCTCGCCCACGATTGCCCGTTGGGTTCGCTGGGTGATGCAGGAGGCTGGTATAGACCTCCGTCTTTTTGGAGCACACTCTACTAGAGGGGCTATGGCCTCCAAAGCATTTACCCTGGGAGCTCGTCTGGAAGACATTCTGAATGCTGCAGATTGGTCTTCCGACTCTACCTTTAAGCGGTTTTACTTTAAACCGGTTATTGATATTGCTCATTTGGTTGTGAGCAAGCTTTAAACGAGCATAATCCTCACCTCCGGTCCTGACATAGAATGAAACATTTCCTAGCTATCGTAACGGAAAGTTTCAATTCTATTAAGGACTCGGAGGCGAGGATTATCCCACCCAGGGTACAAGTTCCTTGCTGGTTTCCCTCCCTCGTATTGGAGTAAGTAAAGTTTTTTTGCCTTAGAGTTGTTTGGTTTGTTGACAAGTTCTTGTGATTATCCTTGAGATGCTTTTCCCACAGGGTTGGTCCTTAACCATTTCTGTCGCTTACGCTATGCCTTTGCTCCTTGCAGGCGATTCCAACAAACAGGATTCTTGAGGCGTCCTCGATGGCTGACCGAGCGGCGAAAGAGGAGGAGTAGACAGGGACAGAGGACTATCAGCACCCTGGGGACCTGTGATTGGTGCAGAGGATGGGACACTCTAGCTATGGACACTCTCTATTGTTTTAACTGTTTATTCCCTATGGTTCATGGGAATAGTGGTTTTTGTTTACCTGACTTCAAATGGCTGCTATTCAATAAAGTGAAGAAAGAATAGCATAATCCTCGCCTCCGAGTCCTTAATAGAATTGAAACTTTCCGTTACGATAGCTAGGACATTTTTCATTCTTTAAATAACAGAGGATATCCACAGCATATGGGAGGAGGGCAATCATGACAAATTCTGGTCTGTCGTACTAGAAGTAATTTTGACATACGAGTCACCCATAGTATATGGATGGCATTAATGGGAAAATTCGGGCATATTGTATTTAATATTTGCCATAAGGGGCACCCTTGATAGCTGTCGCAAAATGGAGGTAGCTATTACAAATGAAGGCACCAACAGCACATTTTGAAAAAAATTGAGTCAACTCATGGAGAAAATCAGGTGTCATTTGCTTGCCACTACATGAAGGGGTTTAAATATTTATTGAGTGCTATTTGAAAGCCACTGACCAGTGAGCAAATGTATGTGGAAATTGTGCTTTAAAAATGTGCTATTTGATGCTTTTTGTTTTTCAATTTTGTTTGGGGGGTGGGGAGCCCTTGAGTTCTCCTAGAAGAGACCTGACTCAGTTGCTTCATTCTCTACAATTCATGGCCAGTAGTACACCCCACCACTTTCAAAGGTCATGTCACCATTTTACTATAGGTGATATATTCAAAAAGACATATAGATATTTGTCTGTGTTGTTTGATTATGTTAATCATGACGGTATTATGGATATTTAGCAATGTAATTTACTGTGATGTCATCATGGTTTAAGGCCATGTGACATCACTGCCTGGGAAGATTCAAGGTCATAACTTGTGATGTTATTAAGATCAAAAAGTGTGTGATGTCACTTTCTCTACCCCTGTCATTTTGGTGAATCAGTGTTCATGAGTACTTACAGATACTTCTTTTTTTTATGAATAGGGATGTTTATTTTTACAGCCTATATTTTACAGTTCCTGACTTACCTGATATCTCTGAGCTTTACCTTAAAACCATGCTACAATTTGCAGCACCGGCAGTTAGAACTGAATGTTTCAAATCCAAATACCCAAGTGAATTTCTTTAGTACGTGACTCACAGCATGGCTTATCAACAAGGAAGAGAGATCTTTGCAGCAGCCGTCAAGCTTCCATGGGAAAGAAAACCCTCAGGCTAGCCTTTTTTTCTGTACTAGAGGTGTGAACAGTAAAGCAATCCAAGACCATACAGCCTGTGGGTTCTGTTTGAAAACAACATTTGGAACACAACAACTTTTTTCCTCACAGTGCCTACAAGATTTTAAACAAGACAAGCAAATGGAAGCAAATACACCAAAGTTACCTAATAAAGCATAAAATAGAACAACAGGCTAAAGGGTCGGTGACACACATCAATCAAATAATTGCTTATTTTCATTTTTTCTCTGATGAATATTGCATGCGGAATATGTAAATGTGTTATCTTTTATTGCTGTTTTTCAGATCTGCTCTTCTTTATAAATGGGCCAGAATCCTTACACACCCCGTAACAAGAGGTAGTGGCTAATAGGACCCGGAGACCCCAGTCTGGATCACATACCCAAACCCAAGCGAGACACTGACAAGACAAGTAACTGTTTGTGGGTAAAGGTCATGTTTATTACAGCATGTGAAGAACACAACATAACATGTACATCGTAAGTGTCAAGTGAGATAAACACACCATACAGCAAGAGTTGAAATACATCTGTCAAAACCTAGAGTAACACACTATAAATGAATGATTACATCTTGCTAGATCTAAAGCAAGCATACAAAATATTTACACAAGGCCTCCAAAGTGAACACTCCAACATTAGGGTTTTTGAGAATACTTCATCCCCTATGGACTACACAGGTGGAACCACCTGCATCTCTGAGGGGCGGTCACCAACTTATTGTGCCCTTGTCTGCGTCCCAGGGTCCCGCCCCTCTCACACCAGGCTGTCTCAGGAGCTACAAGTAGTGTGACCAGGAGCTACAGCCCAATGCCCTACACTAGTGAATTTTGAGCCCAAACCCTAGGCCTCTTTGTACATCCTCTACATGAATCAGGACTGCTTCACCCCAACCTCAGAGCGTGACTGAACTCAAGACAGTTTTAGCGAGTGTATTCCATGGTAAGGCCGCAAAGCCATACCATATAATTAGGGCTCCCGGTTTTATGGTATTTATTTTTTTAACATTTCCGTCTGCATTTATCCATATTTATTTTTTGGCCTTCATATTGGTATTTATCCATATTTATTTTGTGTTTTGAGAATACATGCAGCGGTAAAATGGTATATTTCAACATTTATTTACCTCTTGAACGGGCACTCATACATGGATCCCTGTCACGTTTTATCAGATTAAGCAACTGCGTATACCAAAACACTATACTCGCAGGTACATATTAGCTTTATACTACAAATATATGTTAACATATGCCTGTATTTAAGAAAATCTCATCCTGTTTTTTAACTCTCCATGCTGTTTATCTGCTCAGCTGTTGCCTAGAATTCATGAAAGACAGCATGGAGCACCTCATAAGAAGCACCATTTTCAGTATTTTTTAGCTTTTACACATAAATACAGAAGGAAACACATTGTTTTCTGTCTGTATTTATCTGTAAAAATCAGTAAAAACGGAAAACCGGAAGCCATACATATAATACACTCAAATCCTCACACCATGTCACCTCCTGACAGGAAAAGGAGGGCAAAACTGGACATCCCCAATCCACAAAAGGAGGCACTTTCACCTTTGCAGCCTCTTTTTTATGTGAAGTTGTGCATAAGCCATGAAGGAAACAAAAACATACGAAGAAATAACAATAGTCTAAGTAGAAACATAGCAACTTCATCTTTCACTGAATGACACTGACTCTGACTTGTAAGCCTACAGAAATCTCTTTCTTTAAAAGCACTTCTACTTTCGCAGGACGATCTTGATGTGGCCGAAATCAGAATTAAAAGAAGAGAAAATAGAAGCCCAATAAAACCTCCATGCCAGGACAGGGGTGAAAAAACAAACAAATTTTATGTGGAGGGATAATATTGACCTCCATGGCTTTAATAATTTATTACAAGTGCAGAAGCTCTATAATGCACGCTCAGACTGTTGAAAGGTTCTTCTCGTGAGATGTGGCAAGTGGCTGCCATTTTGTGACTGAGAGCTATAAAAGCCCCACACTTGACCAAGCCCACCGCTTACTCGTAGCTTTCTGGAAGGACCAATCGTATTCCAGTTCAAGCAGCTATACTCACATTTTTCCTTTGAGTCCAGGTCCCATCAACAGCGTTCCAGAGCTGAAGAATGGCATCTTTTGTATCAAGTAAATCTGCAACAGAAAGAAGATAAAAATCATGGTAATTTTTCTTGTTAAAACCCCAGGCCTGAAACATTTCAAAAGACACACATTGTTAAAGATTGGAAACACAAATGCAAACTCAAGACTCAGTTTAACAAGCCAAAGTGCTCAGTGTCAAAAGGGACCAAAATTCATCAAATCAAGAGAAAGTTTGTGAAATGATTATACAGAATCAAGAAATTACTTCTTTCACCTGCAACCAGTATGTGAATGGCCTGCTACCAAAACAGTGACATAACTCTGCTTTAATTGAGGCTTCATGTTAAACAGACAAAGTATTTAGCACAGTGCTTACACACAGAGATTAGAGGCTTGTTTCACTCTCTTAGAAAAAGAGACAACCCAGCTAAAAGATATTTGTTTGCATTGGGTCTTGTGCATTGTAAGGGGGTTCCACACTATAAACGAGAAAACCATTGAAGATAACATATAGACTAGATTTGTGTGAAGGTTGTAACATCTGATTATCATTGCTGTAGCCACAACTGTGCCCTGACCATAGAAGAGAAAAGACCAAAGCCCTAATGACATAGAGTGACGCCATCCTTGATGATCCAGATGAACACCTAAACTGAGAAATGAGACATCTTCTCTTTCATTTCCTCTCCATATTCCCCACCTCTTCCCTGAGATGCCCTAATCACTTGCATACTTGAAACACCTCTAGAGAGATTGCAGCATTGCATGGACTTGTGTCACTCTCGTTCCTGCAGAACGCCTGGACATAAGATTGGTGAATTCAAAATTTAACTATTGTAAATACCCATGAGCATTGTGACAGTCAACTGGTGAAGAGAAATAACAGAGATTCTGCCCATGTCTTAGTTCCTTTTTGATCAAGTTCAGCTTTGTTAATGGAATCTGGAAATATTTTTAACTTTGAATCTGCTAGGAGTCTCAGGAAGTCCATCTGTTGTGCAGTGGTAGGATTAGATTTTTTCAGTTGGTTACCAACCCCAACTTCTGGATCAACTAAAGAGCTATTTGAACAATGTTATTATTGATAAATACAATGTCGATGTACACCATGATATATATATATGTACAACAACGAACTTGCATCGCTGTTGTCGAATCCACCGGATATGGCCTCCCTATCAACCCCAAGTCAGAAATACGTGGTCAGGCAGGCCCTGCAACCTAGGCCTGAAGCAACTAATTGACAGATAACAGGTAGAGTGGCACATAACCCTTAGACAAACGCACAAACGGGAAAACCCAGATCGATCCTACAGATAGGCTGCGACACAAAAGGGGTCTTGGGAGATTGGCCCCAATAAAACACATTTGGCCAGACAGATGAAGGTTCCCAAAACACCATCTGCCCGCCACCCTATCGGAAACCGGACCGCCGACAGGCTGTCGGCGGTCCTGACAGAGGCATTATGATGCAACCGCCTCCATGGTGGTCACAATGCCTATCCTTTGCATTGCGGCGGTGCTGCTGGCTGAAACACACGCCGCATTGCAAAAAGGGGACACCTGACATATCCCTGCACTACGTGGCAGGCACCATGCGGTGCCTGCCACGTAGTGCAGGGATATGTAGAGGGGCACCACAGGTGACCCCCAAAACCCACAGCTTAGGACCAGGGGGAAAAGGGGGCCCGCTTCGGGCCCCCAAAGTCCCTTTCCGCCTGCTTTTTCATGGTGGGTTACCCACCTTGAAATGGCAGGTGGAAAGGGACATCATAATCCCTTTGGTGGTGCCTGGTAGGCACCGCCACCATTGTAGGGATATGATTCCCATCTGATGCACCGGCAGGCTCAAGGAGCCCGTCGGATGCGTGGCGGTCGGTCTTTCCAACCGCCAACTATCCCCCGGCCAGCCTAATGTGGCGGGCGGAAAACATTGTTACGATGGTGGCAGGACCCCCACCGACTGGCTGTCGGTGGCGGTCCCACCGTCATCGTAATCAGGCCCTTAGTTTGGTACACTCAGCCAATCAGAACACAGCATGCACACTACACACAGTGATCATGCACTCCCTATGCCACACATCTGGACACTTAGCCACTGGCCCCACATTGTTTCCACATACGGTCGAGACCCACCTGCGCTTCTTCAAATGACCAGATTTATGGCCCCGTGATTAGGCCCAGATTTCTGTCTCCAAAAGGAATGTACAAATTGCTTTATGATGCTTCATGTAATGTATGAAAAGAAGGCCAAAATCAGTGTGCTTTGAGACAGTCCTCAGACACTGACTCTGGTGCTGGTTCTCCCAGCAAGTGCGTTTAATCAAACCACCTGTTCCTGCTTTGCCAAACGCCTCTTGTCTTTCATTTTTTCAAGGCAAATTCATATTCGAGCAACGACATGATTTCTTCATTTCTTCTGATCTTGAGTTAGAAAAACCATGTCCTCCAAACACACTAAAATTCAAAGCCCTTATGCTCTCTGAGTGATGCCCCCAAGGGCTTAAATAGCTTTGCGAAATACTGAGGATTGGCATGTAGACCAACGGGAAAGGAGGGAAACTGCACACCAACCCTGCCAAATGAAATGAAGGTATTTCATGTCAAGACAAAATATGACAATTGAGAGGTGTTTGCATTTCAGATCTAACTGAGCCATGAAGTCCCATGGAAAAAAATGTCTCTGAGATGTTCAGTAGTCTTCGCTTTTATTGAAAACAAATAAACTGAAATATCTTAGATTGGTTCGGGGTAGTATTTTTTGTTCTTTTTCTTGATTAAGAAAACATTGCTCACAAATCACAAAGATGTAGAATGCATGTTTCATTTGCCCCTTATCAAACTAAATCTGTTACCTTTCTTGATATTAGATCCCTTTTTACTTACAGAAAATGGATGGGATTTGATAAAGAAGATAGAATTGGTTGGGTAAAAGACTATATGTAAAACTCTTAAACAGTTTGAAGTACCTAGGGATCTTCCAATTTTCTCCACCAAATGTGAATAAAAAAAGCTTTTCTGCCCCCATTACAAAGCAATGTGGCAGGGACTTTGGTCACATTGTGTGGAATCTCCTCTTCCTCGAGCTGTGCTGATAGGAATGTGACTCCTAATCTTCTCTGGGGAAAGAACGTTGGCCGACGATGCTGGAAGAAGTGGGCGTCGTGCTGGAACTTGGGGTTAAAATGAAATAACTGACAAATGGGCTCCTGTATTGTTGGTCCTGTCAAAAATCCATCTACCAGACATGGGCTAACAAGCACTGCACCTTATCCAAGGATGGAAAGGTATGGACAAAGTTGCGCATCTTCTTGATAAAGTGGTCCCCAAAAAAAGTTCATGCGCCCCAGGACCAAACTCGGAAACCACTAATTCCCCCATCTTTGGGTTAATCTTACTTAATAGACCCTTTATCATTTCCAGTGAAATAGCCAAGTTAGCATTTTCTAAGAAGCATACAGCCCTTTGAGCCCAGTTAGGTAATAGGTCAAGGTTCACTGTCTCTCCTGATTCTTTAGAGGGTTCTATCATGCAAAGACATTTGGCAAGGGGTCCCACAGGTTTCAGTAGCTTGTCCTGACAGGCAGACCACGACTTGTTATTGCCTTTGCTCAGACCATGACCCCCTTTGGTTAGATAGGTTACCATTTTCTGGTCCAGACATGGGCTGTTTGCCATTTTGTCAGGGTTCAAAGACAATGGGCATTCTGCCATTGTTTTAGATTTAGCATTTTCATCTAAAGCTAACCTTAATTTACTCCTGCTATTCTCAGCCAGGTTGCTTGGAGAAGACCATTTTGAAGAGTTAGGATAAAGGATAGAATTAAGAGGGACATAAGCATCTAAAATTGACACAGGTGAGCTTTGAGCTCAATACAATCATCAAAAGACAAATTCTCAATTTTTGCCCCGTAGCCACACCTGTGCACAAATCATCATCATCACAAAATATTAACTCAGAATTCCTATCTTCATAACTGAAGGTGCCATCATTGTTATTATATCAAACCAAATAAAATCACATTTTCTATTGATATAGACCTCGTCAGAGATCCACAATATAAAAAATACAATATATACAGGAAATATTATTGTTCATAGATTTGGACATCTCTAAGACAGCGGTAAATACTTTATAACATACAAATTCATCTGGGGGAGCTCTTATTAAGTTGATCAAATCCATAGTTCTAAAGATATTATATTTAGTACAAATTGGTTTTATAAAACAGTTGCATGCTTCAACCAGGAGTTTGCTGGGGCAAACAAATAATACGTGTACCAAGTTTTGAATACGCCCACTACAAAGATCACAGAGGCCCGATTTATCTAGTGTGCCACCCCAGTTTTTAGTTAAATCTTTTAGTGGTAATGTCCCCAGTCTTGTGTTACAGCAAACAAATTATGGACGGAATGCTGACAATGCAAACATTCTCCCCCAGTCAAAAGATCTGGGTTAAATCCATCGTTCTTTTGCCCACTACGCCACCCCAGTTTGGACCAAGCCATATGCAAATCAGTCTTGACCCTGTGCCCCATGGGAACAGTCCAGACCGAACTGCCAGGCCAGGTCCTCCCTGGACCGGAAACAAGCATCCTGGGACCGGTTTCAGGGTATGTCACCCTTCTTCAGCCAGGCTAGCTTGAATCCAGTGGCACAGTGAGCAAGGGACCCACGTCTGGGCATACCCATCCCACTTCGGCCGAAAAGTGTTACAGCAAACAAATGATGGACGGAATGCTGACAATGCAAACATTCTCCCCCAGTCAAAAGATCTGGGTTAAATCCATCGTTCTTTTGCCCACTACGCCACCCCAGTTTGGACCAAGCCATATGCAAATCAGTCTTGACCCTGTGCCCCATGGGAACAGTCCAGACCGAACTGCCAGGCCAGGTCCTCCCTGGACCGGAAATAAGCATCCTGGGACCGGTTTCAGGGTATGTCACCCTTCTTCAGCCAGGCTAGCTTGAATCCAGTGGCACAGTGAGCAAGGGACCCAGTCTTAACATCAAAATGCAACGCCTTACCTTATGATCTAATGAAAATCTCAAATATTTGGGCTCACTTTATATTCTACTCTTGCTAAAATGGCTTATAATGAGATAGCTGTGGACAAAGAAGCTTATCCATATCAAAGCTCAATCGCGGCGTGGATTTTTTCAGGAAGAACTTAAAGAGTGCTGGAGACCAAGCTTGCAGGAGTTTAATAGAACATTGAAAATACACCAAAGCAGTCTCTGGGTTTTCTTTAAATGTATTTTTTCCTGAATCAGCCTTAAAAGTTTCCTGACATATGAGCACTCTCAATGAGCCTACGAGTGCATGTAATAGGTTATAGGCCCATCTGATAAGATTTGCCAAGGCTCTTGTATATGCGCTAACTATCTCTAATTCTAGCCGAAGTGCTTGTACAGGTGTGGCTTGGCTTGGAGAAGTGATCATACTCAGAAGTTTCCCTTCTTTAAGGTTTAAAAAGCCCCACCTTTTTATAGAAATGTACTCTAACCTATAATATTATTACAATTATGAAAACTTGAGATTATTTAAGGCCTTCTTGTTACGTGGTAGCACAGGTTAATTTGCTTACTGTTCACGCTGTATTTCCTTGTCTTATTTTCTAGTGCTTCTACGTTCCTTTTTTCAGCATGAGAGAGGTTTCCAGTCAGCATCCTGCTCCTCCACCATCAAGCACTCAGGTTTCCTCTGTCTGGTGTGCATGTCCTGTATTCCCCCTCTCTCCACGGGGCATATTTACAAGCCCCTAACGCTACCGGAGCGTCACTTTTTCCCCCCATATTTACAAGGTGGCGCTAAGCCACTTAACATGGCTTAGCGCCACCTTGTAAATATGCCCCTTTCTGCAGCAGTCCGCTGTGACAAATGGGCGGGTAATGGGTGCTACTGTGGGCATTCCACTGCAACACCCATTGCTTTTTGACACTGCCCCAGATTTACAAGTTAGGGGCAGCGCCAAAAACTAAGGCCAGGTAATGCCTGGTCTTAGGATGGTGATACAAGATGAAATTATGAAATTCTCCTTGTTTATTGCTCTTTCTGTGTGTGCTGCATTTTGCAGCACACATAGAAAGAGCAAATGACCATTATTGATTGTTTATCTGCACTAAAACAATCGCCCCTGCAGCGCAGGCACCCTTGCAACTTGGCGTCAGGGTACCTGCTCTGGCACTAGGCAGCTTTTTTAGCGCCAGCGCTAGGGAAAACGCAGGGGTGTGCCGTATTTTTGTGAATACGGCACGTCCCTGCATTTTGAAAATGTCATAGTATGGCGTAACACCGCGCTCCAGCATTTTCTTGTAAATATCCTCTAACATGTTTTAACCTGGACACAGGTAAGAAGAGGGCTCCTTTGATTGGCTAAAAAGCTCCTCTGACTCTCTAATGTGATTGTGTGCTGCTGCCTAGCCATCAGTGCTGTGTCCTCAACACAAAAAAACTCTCAGCTTCCTCCTTGTACATATTTTTGTTCTATTCAGTGCTCTACTCTTGCATAATCAGTTTTTTGCGCTTACCATGGCGATTGTGTTACTTTTCTTACCATTGGGGTCAAGAGTCAGCAAAGTATTCAAGGAGCATAAAGTATCGCTAAAATCCCTTTTTATATTAATTTGCTTCCACCCCTTGATCTTTCGCCAACCCCTCAAGAGCAAATAGAAGGCTTTTGAGGGGCTAAGGGTGTGATATAGGATCAATACATCAATGGATTCGGATCTAATATGGCGCATGATGTCATTTCCGATACCCCTTGCATTTTGAAGAGCATAGGGAGAATTACTTTACAGTAATAAGAGCTTTTGTTTAGTGCTGTCTGCACTTCTGGTTATATTAAACGTTTTTATTTTTAATAAAAGCTAAAAGAGACATCAAACTGTTCATTCAAAAGAAAAACAAGCACATTCACTCCTCGAGTTCATCAAACTCTGAAAACGATCCTTTTAGGATAGCTAGATGTCAACCTGTGGCATGCAGTGAGGTTGACTTCCTGTCCACAGCTAGCTCCCACCCTGATGGTGAGACAGGCCTTTAAACATGCACCGTGCCTGCCTTTTCTATATCAATGTGGGGTCGGGCTGTCTCCAATACATTATTCACTTAACCCCATTATAACTTGCATGTCATCCTTGTAAAAACATATTTTTGCGGATTTTTGAACTATACTCAGACACACATTATTTTGTACATTGTATTTTGTTTTTCTCAAATCTTACAATGGTTGCTTCAATGACCTTTGTATTTAAATTACATCTTTGTCTTTAGATTTACCTGGCCAACTTAAGGAAGCAATAATTAGCGAGATAAAACCTACCCGTTTTACAAATTAAGGCCAGGTGTTTTTAGAAGACATCTTCTTATTACATTGTTCTTGAATAAAACAGCATGCCCTTAACAATCACTTATGAGTAATGTGCTTTTAAATGCATCTTGGGGTTCTACAATCTTGCTGAGCTGGAGCCTAAAACAGTGCAGTTTTAAATACAAGCTACAAAATGCACACAAAAAATGATCGAGCATAGCAAGTGACTTGCTGCCTGACATTCACTATGGGGATTGGAGAGATTCTTCCCTAAAGAAAAGTTTGGAAAATATGGGGCCCAACTGTGCATTTTACAGAACAATGTTGAAAATACATCGGCTAAAAAGCAAGAGGTTTTACATCTCTGAATATCTGAACATTTTCAGGGAGTGATAAACATGTCTGATTTTTCTCAGGGGTGCTGTAAACTTTAAATAGGCCAAACTTGGCCAAGTAAAGTAAGGGAAGATAGGGTACTCCCTCAGGATTGTTCTGCGGCTCTTAACACCGCATTGTATGAAATATTTTTCCAATATATTGCCTAAAAAGCCAACGGTTTTATAGGCAGTACTGAAGGGACACTCATGAACTATCCCAATACTGACATGATGTGCTAAGCACGTCTGATCCTCCAGCTGGGTGTTGGGTGGGAGCTGCTTGCCCTTCATAGGAAAATTGGTAAACATTGATACAAGCAATGACTTTTCTGTCCAATTTCTCTAAAGGGTGTGAAAAAAGCCACAGGTATTACAGACAGTGGACATAGCCTGTTTGGGCAATATTGCCCATCCTCCTATTTCAAAGGGTGTGCATCATCTTTCCTCACTTTTGCCTTGCAGGCGCCATATTACTGAGACTTTGCACAGGTACAAAAAAGTAGGTCAAATTAATTTCCACAGTTTTGCAGCTTGTGTAGCATGGAATGGAGCAAAGAAAATTTACATGAAAGCAAACAAAGCAAAATCAGATTTTATGTTGTTTTTGCTTTATTGACAAAATAGAAAGTGGACAAAATGCATTTTGGCCATGCTTCAGATTTGAATTATGAGCCTATTGTTGAGTCGAAATCATTTTGTCCCATTGTTTTTTCAAATAAGCAGCAAATCTCCCCTTGTTCTTTCTTAAGTGTTGTTCTTTAACCAGAGTCTTGTTGTTTAAATCTATGTGATACATGGAAAAATGATTTGGTGGTCAAAACAAGAATTACAAATGTAATAGGATTCACCTTACCCAGCCCTGTCTCCTAAACACATGCATTGGCAAAGACATATCTGTTCTGAGTTTTGGAGAGAAAATTGGCTAAGCACCTTCACTCGTACACACACTACTCATGATAACTTGCAGTGGTTCTTCTTTTATCGGAACCTCCCTGAACTTTACTGGATTTAAAATGATTTACTTTTGTGCCTTGGCACCATTATACTATAGCTGTCCACAACATTAGAGGAATTACAACTGTTGAGAGGACCAACATTATGCCAGGGGGGACACCATAATGCCAGGCATGTTCACAATATGTCATGAATTGCCACTATAATGCAAAGACCAGCATTTTAGCAGGCGCCCATAGTATGTCAGGAAGTACCATCATACTGCCAGAACCATAATTGGGCCATGGAAGCTCACTTCATGCCAAGAAGTACCACTTTTGTGCTCGGGTTTGGCACTATTGTGCAATTAATCCCCACAATATGGCAGGTACTACCACCATACTGCCTTGATTGCCAATATGCAAAGTGAATAAATGTTACATTAAGTCGCCATCATATAGTTTAACAAAAATACTCTCGAAGTGGACCAATAAATACAGGGGGGCAGATTTACAAGCCCCTTGCGACAACTGTACGCCGCCGTTGCGTCACTTCTGTGACGCAGCGGCGTCGTAAACAATGCGCCACGTTGCGACATATTTACAACGTGACGCATCTAGGGAGATGCGTCACGTTGTAAAGCCCTGCGCTACATTATACCTGCGTCAGGTATAATGTATGCAGGGTGGGCGTTCCCACGCAGGAAAGGCTCCTAAAAGTGACGCAGTGAAATCTACAAGATTTCACTGCGTCACTTTTACGACGCCACTGCGTCAAAACCTTGAGCCTGCTTGAAGCAGGCATAAGGAGTGACGCAGCATGTTAGGAATAGGCATCCCTAACCATTGCTGGAGTTACGTCGTACTTGCGACACGACTCCAGCAATGCGCTGTCCTTACGCCAAACAGATGCGTCACGCATCTGTCTACCCTTGCGCCACAGTGCGCCGCATTGTAAATGCGGCGCATCCATGGTGGCGCAAGGGTTTTTTTACTTGTCGCAAATGAACTGGCACAGGGATGCGCCAGTTCTTGTAAATCTGCCCCAGGGTTTCAAACCAAGAGCAATAACACCAAACTGCTTTCAAAGGAAAGACAGAGGTTCAGCTCCAGCGCTGAATGCACAGAGTTTCTTGAAAGAAAGAAATAGCTAGCGGTGTGGAGTGAGGAAACACTCAACTTGCCATTAAGGAGAGAGGAACACTCTGCAAGAAGCAACAAACAAAAACAGGGAGATTCCAGACCCTGGCTTCTGTGTGCGGCCTGAAATGTTAGGGAAAGGCAAGCACCTAGGTTGAGTGTACCCCTTCCAAGTTCTGATTTTGACCAAACAATGTCTGCTCTGCAGAAAACCAAGGATCACAGTCCTGATTTTTGGCATTTATACAAGAACCATCACATATTAGACAGAATGCAACACTAAGTATTGTCATAGAGTGAACTATCAAACATGACCCACTTTGCATACATGGACAGTGTCCTGCTAACAGATCATACAATGAAAAGCAGGAAATTGTGGCACGTGAGACAATTAGGATAATAACCCAAGTCGACTTAGTGCATCTTGTCTCGTAGGTGAGTAGTCAATATGCCTGTAGTAAAATAGAACAAACTGATAACTAACAAAACCCTTCAGCTGATTCTGCTCTAGGCAGGCTTATTGGAGAGCGCTGGCAGGCATGTCAGGAGCTGGCAAGTTACTGCTGGGGGGCGGGGGTGTACCTCACGTGGACTCCCCCCAAATAGAGGGCCGGCAGGGTATATGCATAGTCCCTTAAATACACAAAGACATCATCCACATATAGGGGTGCAGTGTGCCAGTCCAGTCCTACCTTAATGCCCCATGAGGGCCCCTGGTGCGCAGCTGAATAGCAAGTGGTTCCATGGCTAGCACAAAGATCACTGGGGACAGGGAGCATCCCTGACGGGTTCCTCTTCCTATGGCAAAAGAACGTGAGATCTGAAAACCAGTTCGGACCTTCACTTGTGGAGTGGCATACATTATCCTGACCCATTGAAGAAAGCTAGGACCCATTCTAATTGCTTCCAACACCTGGAGCAAGTAGGACCAACTCAGCATATCAAACACTTTTTCAAAGTCCACGGTGACCGCCACCGGAATGTCAGCCCCACTGGATACAGCGTCCATGATATGGCATGGGCGCCAAGTATTGGAGTGTGTCATTTTTCATGGCACAAACCCATATTGGCCCAAGTGGATTAGGGAACTAAGCACCAGGATCAGTCTATTGGCGAGGATCTTGCTCAATATTTTATATTCAATGTTCAGCATTGACAACGTACAGTAAGAACTCAACTCAAGAGGGTCTCTGCCCAGTTTCGGGAGCACCTCATGAAGAGTCCCTGGAAGAATGCCCCAGTTTTTTGCTTCATGATAAACCTCTAACATGTGAGCAGCTAGGGTCCTCCTGTAGGCAGCGTAATATTCCACAGGGAACCCCTCAGTGCCCGGGTCTTGCTGTGGGTCATTTGACCAATTACTAGGTGGATTTCCTCTATCTGTAGAGGTTGTTCCAACTCCAACAGCTGTAACGGGGTCAAACGGGGAAGTGCTACCGTGTGTAGGTAGTCCCGGATCTGCAACAACGTTGGCTCTGGCAGAGCCACTCATTGATATCAGCATGTGTATTCACCACGTGGCCCGTATTGTCCTGTATGGCGTCAAGCAGGGTCCTGGGGACCTCAAAGAGGAGCAACCATGCCAGTGCGCACCCGGACTTTTTGCCGTCAGCATGGTAAAGGGTCAAGGGGGTCTTGTAAACAAGATCACACAATCGCCTTATCTCTTCTTAGTACTGACGACGTAGGGCTGTAAGTCAGGGGTGGGCGTCAGGCACCAACACCACCTCCATCTCAGTCATTTGCAGATGCGCTTCCATGGCCAGCACACTGCGAGTGAATGTTGTCTTAACTTCCTATGTCATGCTAATGCAGTGTCCGCTTGTGACTACCTTTAAGGCGTCTCACTTGAGCACTTGGAAGTACCCTGATCCTGCATTGTCTGCGAAGTACTGGGTGTGGTGTGTGGCAATAGCAGCCCTATGCACTGTGGCCTGTAGTGCTTCCATGCGGAGCCGCCAAGTTGGGATAGTGGCCCACGCCCTCCCCCATTGGAATGTGACCAGAAGTGCATTTTGGTGCCTAAATACTCAGGGACTTATTTACAAGCCCCATGCGTCACTTTTACGTCACTTTTAACATGGGAAAAATGACGCAAAAGTGGCGCATGGGGCTTGTAAATAAGCCCCTCAGAACTATGCATGAGGGGCAAGCAGTCTGTGTTACAAAAGAAATAATCCAGCCTAGTGTGAACCTGGTGCCCCTGTGCATCGTAGGAGTACTCTGCTTCCCCAGGGTGCCACTGCTGCCTGACATCATGCAGATTAGTGGACCTAGACTTGCTGAAAATGTTTAGTTGCCTGTAATCCCTGTGTTTCCCGGAGTGGGGGGACAGAACGGTCTAGATCTGTATCGTGTACACAATTAAAGTCACCTCCCCACAGCCCCAGTGCCTGAGGATCGAGCAACGTAGTCGGTGAGAGGGCATCTAGAAACTCACCCTGTGAGATATTGGGAGCATACAAAGATACTACAAAAAACAGTCACCCGTCCAGGGTTCTCTCCAGAGTCACATGACAGCCCTCTTTATCAACCAGAACCCTGTGTTTCACAAAAGGTACCTCTGGAGCAACCCAAACAAGGACCCCCCGGGTGTAGGAGGAGCATCTCGTGCCCTATACCTGTCCACTCCATCGTTTACTAACTTTGTCAAGTTCCCCTGTGGTTAGGTGTGTCTGCTGAAGACAGGCAAAGTGAACATGTCTGCGTCGAAGATAAGCATATATTCTGTGTCACCTAGCAGGGATCGCCATACCCTGAACATTCCAAATCAAGCCGCTAAAAGTAACAGCCAAAGTTGCAGATAATGCACGCGGAGATCCTCAAAATCCTCAGCATTCCCTGCCCATCCCCCCCACATCTGCCCCACCCATCCCACTGCCCACCCAGCCAGCCAAAGGGTGAAAAACAATCAAACCAGTGTGATAAACAACTCCCCTGTCCTAGACCTGAACGCCTCTTGACACATGCTACAACACCCTAAATAGCGCAAGTGATATGAAATATATGCCTGCAACAAAAACATGGCCATGCGGTATACTCTGTCAGGAGTGGACAAAGTGGAGCCCATCACCCAGTAGCTGCAGCCCTCGCTACCCTCATCAGGGCCAGCCATGCAGCTTACAGTTACAGTGTCCCATTTTCATATTCATTGTCACCTATGGGGCTCTAGAGATAAATGAGTAGGCCCCAGGGACCTCCCCACGTCCAAAAAGATCAACAGTGGCTCACCACCAGTGGCACCTCAGGAGTCCAGGGGCTCCCACCGGGGGAAACCCATCTGTGTCAAGAATCCCAAGCTCCAAAGTCAGTTTCCGGAGTCAGCTCTTGGTACCTGTTCGAGCTATGTTTGGCAAACTCTGCCAGTACCCGGGCCCTCTCCAGGGCAGCCTGTTCCACTGATGGGTGTGATTTCGGCCCACAAGGGCGGCAATGACGTTTGGACTTGCCCTCAGACCAGCCTAGTTGGTCATCCTCGCGGTACTCCAGTTGCTCAGGTAGCCCCTTAGTGCAAAGCCACTGTTAGGCCTCCTCTGGTGACATGAAGAAATGTGTGATGCCAATGTCCACCACAGGCAGGTTGGCTGGAAACTGTAAGGCATAGAAGACATTAAGAGTACGGAGCTGGGCCTTAACTGCTGCGAAAGTACTATGTTGTTTTTAAACCTCCACAGTGTAATCCGGGTAGGCTGTGATGTTGCTGGTTCCATTGAAGGTACAAGTCCTCCAGCTCTGAATAACTGCAAGAGCAGGACTCTGTCCCAAAAACTAAGTAAGTGGGCTATAATCGGGCACGTGGGTGCTGGGCTATGGGAGGCCGCCTTGGACCCTGTGTGCTCTCTTAACAGAGAATAATTTCAGGACCTTATTAGCTAGGACTGTGGTCACCAGCCAGTCTTCAAGGAACAGCTCAGTTTTCTGGCCCTCAGATCTTTCCGGGAAACCTATGAAGTGGATGTTATTGTGGCAGGAATCTCCCACCGCATCTTCACCTCTCTCCTGAAGAGTCTGAACCTCTGCCTGGAGAGCCCTCAGCTGTTCCTGTACATTCCTCATTGAATGCGTGAGGTAGGCCAGCGAGGATTTTGCTGCATCTACCCATTCCACCAGCTTGGCATGGTCTGCCCTCATCAGGCCAGTCTCAACTTAAATGGTTCCAAGCTGGGCTTCCATTGCCATCTTGGAGTCCTGTATTGCCAGCAGAATATTGTCAAGCATGCTGGTATGTTTCTCCAGTGTACTCTCCAAGTGCTTGATTGGATCCATGTAGGATGATGCGGCCCCCAGCATGGCCATGATGGACTTTTGGGAGAGAGATTTGGCTACTTTAGGGCAAACCATGCCCAGTCAACTGCTACCTGTCACAGTTAAAAGGGCACACACCTCAGCGCCTTGGGGCAACGCCAGCCACAGTAATGCACAGTGCCATCCTCAAACAATCCTAGGATATCCTGAGGCAAGCAGCAGGGAAGACGTGATCCTTGGGACATCCTGACCTCCAGAGCGAGGGGAGAGTGCACCGGTGGATGTTCACCCAGGCACGCTGTGTTGGGTCCAGGCAGTGTGACACCTAGCTCCCATGCTACAACAGCAACAGCTCTGGGGCCCAGCATGGCCACGTCACTGTGGGGCGAAGCCTGTCTGGGAGAGGTACCTGCCAATCGCACACTGTGCCCTGCTTGACTGCAGGTGATACCCTCATGTAATGTAGGAAGTCCAGAGTAAGGGGGCACTCAGCGCATATCACACAGCTGCAACGACTCATCCCTGGGCACCTCTCGCCATACCAAGCTCCCAATGTCCCAGAAGTCACTTCAGTTCTTCTTCTCACAGGGCACACTTGCCAACTTCAAGTGGGGGCATGGGCTTCACATGACACACAGGCCATCCACTCAGGTGCCCTTTTCAGCCCTCAGCAACCCAAAGCGGCAGAAGTACCACAGTCATAGGTGCTACTGCGGCATGCAGGCCATACCCTCCATTACTGCGGCATCAATAATGGAGTCCCAGATAATAGCAGCCTGTTCTCCCCAGGGCGCCGCTGCCTCGCCTTCACTGTAGGGGCTGACAGCCCAACAAGAGCACTCCAAATGTCTGCACTGAGGCCACAGTCCGTAGGGCCACCGCTCACTGGGCCAGGAGCCCAGGCATCACTAGGGCCCGGAGGCATCATGTAGGCCACACCCACCGCAGACCTCCAGTCCAGTAGACCGCTCTGCCACCCATGGAAGAAGTAGAGCCCCTGAGGGTGCTGCAGCATCTCTCTGGCTGTCCTAACACCAGCGGCGCCAAGTAATTACCAATGCGCGGCACCCGGATGGTAACGGTGCCTGCGGCTGCTGTGTTTTTCCTCCACATGGCTTCCTTTGATGGCCACCAGTGGCCTCAAGCGTTCACTGCAGTCAAGGCAGGGCACCCAAGACAGGCACCTTGGCACACAGGGGTAAGTCGGGGCAGCCATGTGAGGCACTCAATGCGGGATGGGTACAGGATTCAGGAGTCTGGGCCTAATAGGAGTGGAGCTCCAGCTCAAAGCGTCCGATCACGGGGTGCCATCTTGGCCTCAGTCCCATAACAGTCCTCCTGATAAAGACCTCTGGTGAATAATATGGGTGGGCGGAACTCACAGAGTTTCTCTGCACAGAATTCAGCGGAGTTACATGAAAACTCTGCGAATTTTTTGCGTGGGGAGCTCATTCTGTGCTGAAAAATCCGTGCAAACGGCGCCATGTGGCACACCAGAAGGCTTTGCTTCTCGAGTTGAATTTGCTGCTGCTTAAGTTGATTTTCTACTTGAGCTACAGCTTTATGACCATGAATGGCCGTGACCACCCATAGTGGGAAAATCTTACCGGGTGCCATCCTAACAACCAGAAATCATACTAGGGGATACCAAATTTCACTTGCCAACTTACCATTGGTTAGGCGCGCGCAAGAAAAAATTCTGCCATATGGCGATTGGCGGAGTTTAGCCGGAACTCCATGTTACATGCATAACACAGAGTAGCCAAAACTCCGCCAACTCTGCCAGCGGAGTGGAATTTAACCCCCACTCCTAGTGAATACCAGATCCTGCAGTGAGGTAAAAAAGCAACGTGTCAACAGTATTTTAAACTGAGGGTTGCTTCTAATACTTTTTTACAACAATACTCCAAAGGAATAATGTAATTGAGAAACAGGGTTGGGAAAGAATTGATAATCCTGGACCCTACATGAGATTTAATGACAGAACTTGCCATAGATAATTTTTATTGGAAAGTGATGGTTTTCTATATAGGATCCATTAGGTTTTAGTAAGTCAGTGCAAACATTTTAAATTATCTGGTTAACTATATGTTTTATTCATTTTGGTTTGAAACCTTATCATTTTCTTCTATCTTTAAAGAATATATGGTAAAAACACATAGGGGCCGATTCCGATCTCGGTCGGAGGCGCACCCAATACCATTCGGTCGGGAAAAAAGCCATGCGAAAGCCTGTTTCCCGACCGATCCGTACAGCACACCGAACGAGCAAGTACGATGCGCACAACAGCAAAGAATCCGGCCGAGCCGTACTCACCCAAACCAGGTCCTGTTCTCCGACCGAGGTGAATCCGGAAACGCTCGAATCTAGTCGCACGGAAGGAAAATGCAGCCCCGTCCGGCCGGACAAGTACGATGCGCTTTCCGTACGCGCCGAACCCGTCGCTACGCACGGCACGTCAAAGCATCCGGGAGAGGCGCACATAAGCTCCGATTCGCGCCACAACACGATCCACGGCTCCGAGACGAACACGGCAGCGACGAGGACGAGGCGAAGCGACGAGGACGACGCGAAGCAACGAGAAGGACGAACGACACGAACCAACCATGAATCCCTTCGTCCCGATCATACCAATATTCTACATTTACTACCGGAACAGGCAAGGACGTGTACGGCGCAGAAGGTAAGCCAGACACCAACCACAAAACACATACAACACGTACACGACACATCACACACACACACAGGGATGCAGAATATACTTACACCAGCAACAGCAGCACCATAGGGGCGGGATGCCCATCACCAATGCCACATATGCACACAGGGGCCTGAATGCGCACCACCACCCCTACCCAGGGGTGGCATGATGCCTACCACCACTACCACCCTCACCCAGGGGGGCAGGATGCCTACCACTACTACCACCCTTAGCCAGGGGGCAGGATGCTTACCACTACTACCACCCTCACCCAGGGGGGCAGGATGCCTACCACTACTACCACCCTTAGCCAGGGGGCAGGATGCTTACCACTACTACCACCCTCACCCAGGGGGGCAGGATGCCTACCACTACTACCACCTCACCCAGGGGGCAGGATGCCCACCACTACTACCACCCTCACCCAGGGGGGCAGGATGCCTACCACTACTACCACCCTTAGCCAGGGGGCAGGATGCTTACCACTACTACCACCCTCACCCAGGGGGGGCAGGATGCCTACCACTACTACCACCCTAAGCCAGGGGGGCAGGATGCCTACCACTACTACCACCCTTACCCGGGGGGGCAGGATGCCTACCACTACTACCACCCTCACCCAGGGGGGGCAGGATGCCTACCACTACTACCACCCTTAGCCAGGGGGCAGGATGCCCACCACTACTACCACCCTCACCCAGGGGGGCAGGATGCCTACCACTACTACCACCCTCACCCAGGGGGCAGGATGCCCACCACTATTACCACCCTCACCCAGGGGGGGCAGGATGCCTACCACTACTACCACCCTTAGCCAGGGGGGGCAGGATGCCTACCACTACTACCACCCTCACCCAGGGGGGCAGGATGCCCACCACTACTACCACCCTCACCCATGGGGGGCAGGATGCCTACCACTACTACCACCCTTACCCAGGGGGGGCAGGATGCCTACCACTACTACCACCCTCACCCAGGGGGCAGGATGCCCACCACTACTACCACCCTCACCCAGGGGGGCAGGATGCCTACCACCACTACCACCCTTAGCCAGGGGGCAGGATGCTTACCACTACTACCACCCTCACCCAGGTGGGGCAGGATGCCTACCACTACTACCACCCTTAGCCAGGGGGGGCAGGATGCCTACCACTACTACCACCCTTACCCAGGGGGGGCAGGATGCCTACCACTACTACCACCCTTACCCAGGGGGGGCAGGATGCCTACCACTACTACCACCCTCACCCAGGGGGGGCAGGATGCCTACCACTACTACCACCCTCACCCAGGGGGGGCTGGATGCCTACCACCACCCTTAGCCAGGGGGGGCTGGATGCCTACCACTACTACCACCCCCACTCATAGGATGGACAATGCATGACACAACCAGCACACCACAACCTAGGGAATGCAAGAAGAAGACATCCCCCAACACCATGACAAGCGTGTGTAGACTGTGTCAAATGCCTACAACACCGAACATGACTTTGAACATACAATGTGACCCCTAGCACATGTGCCACACATATATGTGTGTGGCACCCACAATGCAAGCAGGCCATGACCATTGTGGCAATGGGGTCCAAACCCCCATCATCACAGTGACCAAAAGGTAAGTATGGGGTCCATAGCTGCAGCACATCTTGAACATTGCGGCAATGGGGTCCAAACCCCATCATCACAGTGACCAAAAGGTAAGTGTGGGGTCCATAGCTGAAGCACATTTCGAACATTGTGGCAATGGGGTCCAAACCCCCATCATCACAGTGACTAAAATGTAAGTGTGGGGTCCATAGCTGAAGCACACTTTGAACAATGTGGCAATGGGGTCCAAACCCCCATCATCACAGTGACCAAAAGGTAAGTGTGGGGTCCATAGCTGAAGCACATTTTGAACATTGTGGCAATGGGGTCCAAACCCCATCATCACAGTGATCAAAATGTAAGTGTGGGGTCCATAGCTGAAGCACATTTCGAACATTGTGGCAATGGGGTCCAAACCCCCATCATCACAGTGACCAAAATGTAAGTGTGGGGTCCATAGCTGAAGCACATTTCGAACATTGTGGCAATGGGGTCCAAACCCCCATCATCACAGTGACCAAAAGGCAAGTGTTGACAAAGTAAGAGGTGCAACTGCGAAACTGCATGGATGATTCCTGGTCACAGAACAACAAACACATCAGTGGCAAAGTAGTGTATGTGTCCCATTGCAACATAAATTGGGGGAGCCAAATCCTGCAGTGCAAATAAGACATAACTTTGGCCATGTGCAGACAAACAACACCCATGGGGGCTGACACCGTCAACAATCATCAATGACACAATGACAGAAGTGACCATCCGAATGCAGACCCACATATTTGCACCAATGGGCACACACATGCAGATACCCTGTGGAGACTGCAGATGTGAGGCGAACAGATACCATACCATGGCAGCAATGGGACACACAATCAACAATTAGCAACAAATGAGGGCTCCCGTCCCATCAGCCTGGTCATGGAAGTGCCAACGGAATCATCAGTACAGATCCAACACACTTGTATAGCAATGTTGCACTGACAACACAGATGAGTCCTTCCCCATTGATGCCCAAACCTGCATGTTCACTGGAGATGGCCACACGGTCAGGGAAGTAGACGAATAGAACAATGGCAGGCACAACAGATGTGCAGGGGTGGAAGCCACAGATGTGAAGTTGCCAATCTAAGTAGGAAATCTCATTGCCAAATACTGAACACATGACACCCTCAGATGCTGCTATGGATGACATGGATACACCACAGGATAGGACACATAACCCCTGGACCACATGGGTTCCTGCACAGTAACACTTCATTTTCATGAGACCAAATATCACCATCACTGCAGCAAGGGCATTGTTAGCATCATCAACATCATGTACATCAGAAGCAAAAGCACTAGAGAACAGAAAGTTGCTTTATTCAGCATATGTGGCATTAAAAGTAGAAGTCCGGTAGAACATAAACAAAGCCCAATGGCCAGTCCATCAACAAAGTCACAAGTGGGTGACAGTGGCAGATGCCACCCTACACATGCCTGCACAAAACCAGGGACAATCCACTAGGAGGGGCAACCGGGGGGGTAGGCCAGGCACCGCAGGGACAGGATCAGGGCTCACCAGGAGGAAGCAGGGAAGGGGTGGTGGGTGCTGGAGAGCCACTGACAACTGCAGTGGAGGTGTCTGACATGGTGTGTGCCGTCACAACTGGGGGGCATGGCTCAGATGTTGTGGGTGCCGGCACGACTGCAGTGGACCCTGCAGATGGAGTGGACAGGTCCGCCACTGCAGTGCCCAAGTCAGACAGGGCGGTAGTGGACTCCACTGCAGTGCCTACCACCAGGGGAGGAGAATGGGGAACAGGCAAGGTGGGCTGGACAGAGGGGAGGACACCCTCACCACATCAGTGGCACAGACAAGCGCAGCGGGGGGTGTGGTGCCGGGAGAGCAAGTGGCAGGGGAGAAGGCCGGAGCCTCTTGGGGATGGTATATCTGTGGGTGGGGGAACCTGGGGCAGGGTGTGGCGGGGGCACCTGTGGAGTGGGGGCCTGAGGGATGGAGGAAGGTGACCTGGTGCTTGAGCTGCAGGGCGGCGGCGGGGTCTTGCTCTTACCACTCCGGGGGACTTGCGGGTGGGGGCCTCAGTCTGTCTGCGCCTGGGGGAGGGTGTCCGGGGGCGAGGGGCACTCTGCTCCGTGTGGGGGCTTCCTCTTCCCCCTGGATGCTGGGGCAGCTGGATCGGAGGGGAAGAGGCCGAGGTCACTGAGGAAGAGGCGCTGGGTCTTTGGGGTTGCAGGTGAGGCAAGGGAGGCAAGGGAGGGTGCTTTGGAGGGAGAGGCAACTGAGGACTGCGCAGTGCCCGTGGATGCGTGTGTGTGTACCAGGGCCCCATCCCCTGTGAGTCTGGTTTCAGTCCCCTGACTGTGCGTGCGTGTGCGTTTAGTTTGTGGCGTGTGTGTCTGTGTGCTGGATGTGTGTGTGCTGGTGTGTGCCTGTGCCGGTGTGTGTGTGCTTGGGACGGGCAAGGTGCTGGGGAGTGTGGATGGAGCAGAGGCAGGAGGGGTGAGGGACTGTCTGAGGAGGGACACTGCTGCCGTCAGGGAGGAGTCCATGGACCTGTTGCCCCTCTGTAGGTCAGACATGCCCGATGAGATGCCCTCCATGAACGACACCAGCTGAGTCAACAGTGCGGTGTGCGCATGGAGGACACTCAGCATGGCTGTCTGCCCTACATGGAGCTGGCGAAGGAGGTACACAGACTCCTCACTCAGGGCAGCAGGGGACACAGGGGCAGGGGGTGCGGTGCCTGGGCCAAAGGAGACACGCTCCCGAACATGGGAGCCTCCACGGACCTTGGGAATGGGAGCCGATGGGAGGGCGGTGGTGGTGCTGGTGGTGGCGGGGACAGCAACACTAGCTGGGGTGTGGTGGCTGCTGACACCCGCCTCCACAAGGGAGTCATCCTCCGAGTTGCTCTGGTCCTCAGCTGAGGTGGATGGTGCTGAGGATTCCTCGGTGTGGCTCCCCTCGCCCTCCGTGCCACTGGGTCCCTCCGACCACTCCTCGGCTGCTGACCCAGTCTGGCTCTCTGGCTCCTCCTGGTCTGTGGAGCTGTCCCCTTCCGTGGCCGTGGATGTATCTGCAAACAATGGGGAAACAGACAGACATCAGTCACCTGCACAAAACGCACACACCACTGTGAGCACAGCACATCACAGAGCAAGCCCTGGCATCATTAGTTGTACATTGCTAAAAGTGCCCTAACTGAACAGGAGAAGCCAATTGTCAGTCTGATGCCAAGCATGGCACTCACATCCCACATGGCCTTGCACCCATCTGTCTGGTGTCTGTTGGATTGCAACACCCCAGTGTGGACACATGCACCAAGTACACAGTAGTTGGACAGTGCAGAGGACACGGTGTGGACACATCACAGCTCTTGCCACTGAGTCAGTACAGGTTTCCGGATGAAAGGGATGCCCAGAGTCAAATAGGAAATGCATGTGATGCATACCAGCGACAGACACCATGATGCACCCATGTCCTGATAGCCAGCGCCACTATGGTGTGCATGTAGCACATGTCACTCCCCTGCAGGACCACCAATAAGTTGACACATGCCATGGCAGAGGCATGACTGTTAAGTCATACATCACTGTCTCAGTGATGTATGACTTGGCAGCCAGACAACAACACTATGCACTGTGTCACAATAGTAGGTCATGGGGAATGCAAGTCCTGGAGCTGCACAAGTGCACATGTACATCCCCCACACAACACATCATCTCAACCCTCATCTGTCCAGGTCACACCTATTGGACATATGGGAGACCTGTGACACTACCCTCTGAACCTGAGCCCCTCACAATTTGCTGTGAATGGGGAACAGCTGCCTGAACATCACATTCGCATACCCCAGTCTGCACGGGCAGCTGATCAAACACCTATGTGACACACAAGTATCGTCTCCTATGGTCACATCTCCAGGGGCATGCTGAGCCCCTACCAAGAAACACCCCAGCAGTCCTGGCAACTAATCCACAGCACACTGACACAGAGGCAGACACCGGAGGGGTCAAATCACTGTGCACAATGTGTCAGCTGATACACGGGAGTGGGAGTACAGAGTGCATTGCATGGCCTGGAGTAGGCATGACTGTCCTGCTCCACATGAATGAGGGATGTGCCCTGGACAGTGGATAGCTGGCTATGTATGTGTGACACACGTAATCTGCACACTCCTGGGGCACAAACATTGTTCCCACCCGCTGCATGGGCGTGTGCCACATACCCCAGGCACATGTGGTGGCTCAGCTCAGCAAGTGGACCGCATATCAAAGCAACACGCAGATCACATGTCCAAACCCAGGCGTTGTGTGAACAATGGACCCACCCATGATGCCCACAACAGAGTTAGGGAAACAGATGCTGTCCCCCACCTTTAGTGAAGCAAACTGCAAGGACACAGTCCCAAGTGACACAATTCCCTGACTGTAAGGGCCACACCTGGGTATCAGATGAGCAGTGGGCAGTGCACAATAGAGGGACATGGCTCCTGGACAACATGACTGCTGCACTGTGGCAGTTGAACCAGGCCAGAGGAGGGCACAAAGCATGTAATACAGAGTTCACAGTGCAGTCTTTGACTCACCCCCTCCTTGCTGCTGTCTGGCCTTCAGCTGCCCATCCAGGTCTGGAAAGACCACCGCCAGGATCTGGAGCATGTGGGGGTCAGGGTCCGTGTTCCGCCCCTCCTGCGAGGAGGCGACAGCTTCAGCTGGACCTGTGCAATCCTCCGGGTCCAGCCCCGAAGGTCCTGCCACCTCTTCTGGCAGTTGCGGATCCGGCGCTTGTAGACCCCCACGGACCGGACAGCCCGGACGATGTCCTTCCAGATTTCCTGCTTCCGATGGGCATTAACCTGTGAGGATGACAAAGTGAAAAGGCCATTACCACACATGCAACATATCCGTGCATGACACAGTTGTATATACATGTCTCAATCACAGGGGCACATGATGTACACAGGCAGTGCAAAGCTGACCATGGACAGTTTGCCAGACGTCACTACATGGTATCATTGCATGGGAAGTAAAACCATGTTCAAATGCACTGTCACTGCACCATACCTGTCCAGTGCAAGTCACTACACACTATGGGGGTGACAACTACTCAGTGAGCCTGCTAGCCAGTGGCGTTCAGACTCTCAGCCTTGCTAGTCAGACAAAATGCACATTCAGAAAGGCAGTGCACAGAACACTCACCTGCTCCCCTGGTGTCCCATACAGCTTGCTGTACTGTGGAAGTAGGCTGTCCAGCAGGGCCTGGTTCTCTTCAAGGCTGAAGGCTGGGGCTCTCTCCACAGTACGTGCCATTGCAGGGTCCAGAGGGGCAGAGACAGCAGCAGTGCAGTGGCAGATGTCGTCTTGGAGCATGTAGTGCAGGCAAGTGAGCTCTCAGGGGAACAGCCAGCAATATATATGTGCTGGAGAGGCAGATACTGTCCCTTGTGTCCAAAGTGATAGGTCCAAGTCGTTTGCATCTTCTGAATCTGGCCAATCCATGGAATAGCAGCACCAAAACACGCCCACAGCATCCTTCAGATCTTCAACTTCATGACATACATGATTTTGCAACATTGTTGTGGGTGACCAACTGATTTTCCAGCAACCGACTCGTTCGAAATTCGAAAACGCGTCCGTTGCCAGGCAAGCCCATTGTCAATGGGTGCGCACCGATCGGTCCATTGCGGTACAACGCGCACAGGGGTACAACGCGTACCCGCACACATTGAAAGCAATGGGCCGGCCGGAGGCACCGATCGGTCCATTGCAGTTCAACGCGCACAGGGGTACAACGCGTACCCGCACACATTGAAAGCAATGGGCCGGCCGGAGGCACCGATCGGTCCATTGCTGTTCAACGCGCACAGGGGTACAACGCGTACCCGAACACATTGAAAGCAATGGGCTGGCCGGAGGCACCGATCGGTCCATTGCTGTTCAACGCGCACAGGGGTACAACGCGTACCCGCACACATTGAAAGCAATGGGCCGGCCGGAGGCACCGATCGGTCCATTGCTGTTCAACGCATCACTGTACATGTGACTGGCATATGTCAGCATGCCTGTCTCAGATGGACATATGCCAGCCACAGATAGCTCCCAGGGAGTGAGGGGCACTCCTACATCACGACAGCCTGTCCAAACTTTATCATAAGGCATGTAAGGCTGCATTTCCTATTGTGTGTATGTTGGTGTACATGTTGTCCTGTGGGTGTCACCTGTGGGCAGCCACCCCCAGGCTGTGCACGTGTTCATGGGGACAGGATCCTGGGTGTTACGTGTACGTGACCACTGTGATGTGCAACTGTTCATATCTGTGCATGTGCCATGGTCACATTTCACAGTGGTGTATGTGTATGTCATGTCACATACCCCGTGAGTCCCATGTGGGACGGTATGTTTGAGCCAGGGTGTCCCAGTGGCACAATAGTGATGGTCCTCCACAGTCTTTGTGCATGTGGTGTTTACAATGTCTCTGATTTCATGTGCACAATGGGAGACAGTCTCCACATCCACGTTGTGTGTGTATGGACTCTGATGTTGTGCGTGTGTGTCACAGACGTCCATGTCTGTCCTGCGGTGGCAAGTGGGGCCACTACCTGTGGGGGTCATGGTTGTTTTGCTGTGGTGTATACATGATACTCCATGTAATGCCAGTGTCCATGTGGCATTACAGGGTCCCTGGGAATGTACCTGTCGTTGAGCTGTGGTGTTTGGGGCACATCTGTCCTCACATGTCCCTGTGGGGGGTTATTGTGACATGGCAGCAGGAGATGGGAACTGTGACACGGCCTCATGATATCCAATGGGCCAACCTGGGACTAATTGATGCCACCTGTTGGACCGTGTTGACAGATGTTGGCCATGTATGTACCATACATGTCCTTGCGGTACTGCACACTTCATGTAGTTGTGCCTCATAATGATGTATGTTGGGATCTTGAGTGTGTTCAATGCCGCATATGTGGGGTGACTGACAATCTTGCTTACTTCTCCTCTGCACTGCAGGGCTCCTGCTGTCCATCGGCCATTCCCAGACCTGGCATCGATGGTGGAACGGGACAGCATCCGACGGTACCGCTTCACCAGGCAGCTGATTGAGGATTTGGCAGTGCAGTTGTCCCCACATTTGCAGCCTGGCCGGCCGTATCCTACAGCGCTGACCCCCAAGGTGAAGGTGATGGCAGCCCTACACTTCTTTGCCACTGGTACCTTCCAACATACTGTGGCGACTGCTGGTGGGATGTCACAGACCATGTTCAGCCGTGTGCTCCGCGATGTTTTGGCGGCAATGTTGCTCTTCCTGAACCGGTACATCTATTTCCCTAGACTGCGACGACTCACTGACGTGAAGAGTGACTTTTATGCCCTGGGGAGGATGCCGCATGTAATTGGCTCCATTGATGGGACACATGTGGCTTTGGTACCACCACAGGCCCAGGAGCAGGCCTACAGGAACCGCAAGCACTACCACTCGGTCAATGCACTGGTGGTGTGTCTTGCAGACATGACCATCACACACGTGTGTGCCCGTTTCCCTGGTTCAGCACACGATGCCTTTGTGATGAGGAGTAGTCGCATCCCCTGGATGATGGCACAGATGCAGAACCAGCGTGCCTGGCTTGTCGGTGTGTACTGACTTTGTGCCATTGTGTGTGATCTGATCTGTAGTATTCCGCACACTTTTCCAAGTCAGCTAATGTGCACTTGTCTGTCCGTAGGTGACTCGGGATACCCCAACATGCCGTGGTTGCTGACACCCCTCAGGAACCCTGTGACACCTGCCCAGATGCGCTACAATGAGGCACATGGTCGGACCAGGAGAGTGATTGAGCGGACCTTTGGTCTCCTGAAGAGCCGCTTCCGCTGCCTGGACAAGACCGGAGGGTCCCTCCCATATGCCCCTGCGAAAGTGTGCAAGATTATCATCGTCTGCTGCATGCTCCACAACCTGGCAGTGCGGAAGGAGTTGCCTCTCATCCAGGATGACAATGACCAACATCCGCCACCTGTGGAGGATCCTGGCCTGGACCACGATGCCAGTGACGATGATGATGATGATGATGGTGATGGTGATGTCCGCACACAGCTCATCACCAACTTCTTTAGCTGAATGTGAGTATCCTGAGGTGTCATGTCAATGATGTGAGTTGGCATGATGTGTGGGTGGTGCTCTGGTGCTGTGGGAGTTTGTCCATGGGCCACTTGACTGGATGTGTGTTGCGATGTGTGGTGACAGGGGACTCTCCGCCAGAGTCCTCCTCCCTCCCTGTGGCAGTTGCAGTTTGTTCGGCACCAGATGTTGTTGGCACACAGGGAGGTGTGGACTGGTTGCTGTTCATCTGGCGGAGGCATTGTAAAATGTCCCTGTGCACCGCCGTCATCTCATGCAGTGCATCCCACTTGGACTCCACGCGGGACATGTGTGAGTCCACACGGGACATGTGTGACTCCACGTGGGACATGTGGGAGTCCAAGCGGGCATGATGGGCAGCCTGCTGCTGTTTAATGTCTCTGAGGAGCCCCACTACCTGGCTGAGCTCTCCGGTGCTGGACTGGTACGCATCAGCTATGCGTACCAGTTGTGGGTCATCATGCACACCAGCAACGTCTGCAAGCAGCGACCTCTGTCTCCCACCCCTCCCACCACCCCTGCTGACATGTGCAGTGTGTGCAGTGGCACGCACAGATAACCCTGGTCCACCTTGGGTGTTGGTGGTGGTGGTGGTGTCCATGGCCCCAGGTTGGTCCAGGGTCACTGTGCTGGTGTTGCTCCTTATTCTGTCCATGTCGGCAGGGATGGTATTCGTGGTGACAGTCGTTGTAGGGGTGGGTGCAGGGGTGCAGCTGGTGGTCCTGCTGGTGCTGCAGCTGGTGGTCCTGCTGGTGCTGCATGTTGACTTGCACCGGATGTGCCAGGTTGTTCTTCATCGTCCGAGGAGGACAGAGGCTGTACGACGCCAGTGAGCTCGGCATCCTCTTGAGCCTGGGACTGGGACTCCTCAGCGTCTGCTGCTGTGTCCCCATCATCACCTGTTTTTGGGAGACACAAACAATGTATGTCAAGTTTCTGCAGGCATCAATGACATGACAGTTGTGACTGTGCCTCTGGGTGCGGACCTGTACATTGCATTGTCCTGAGTCGTCAAAGTCAGGGGTTGATATTGGTGTGGCACATTGTCCTGCATTATTTGGGCATTTCTATGTATTTTCTGGGGTGTGAACATGGTCTGCATTGGTTGTGTTTGGTTGGCAGCTGGACCTTCTTCCCACCCACCCAGCCAGTCAGTTATCCCACCATGGAACGTGCTTGCGTTGCAGGGAGTGTAAGTTGTCTCTCAGGATGTCAGTCAGTGGTGTCCTGCTGTTTGTTGGTGCACAGTTGGCAGCAGGGCCTTGTGCTCCCCACAGCAGTAGCCAGTGTCAGCCATCTTGTGAGTCCTTCTCCACTCCCTGTGATGTGAGCATGGTCCAGGGTGGTGTTGATGGGACAGTTGTGGGGGTGAGCTATGTCTGTGACTACGACTCCCATCATGCTATTGCCTCCACCCCACTTCCCAGCATTCCCATACTTACTTGCTTTTGTGGGGAGTTCAGTGTGTGTGGGTGTGAGAGCAATGGCAAGATGGCTGACAGTGGTGTCCTGCTGTTGGTTGGTGTGCAGTACCCAGCATGCCCTTGTGCTCCCCACGACACAGCAACAGTGTCAGACATCTTTGATGGGCCTTTCCACTCTCTGTGGGATGTGCATGCGTGAGTGTGAGCTTGCTGGGCCATGTGGTGGGGGATGTAGAGCTGTGACTACGACTCCCATCATGCTATTGCCTCCTCCCCCTTCCCAGCATGCCCATGCTTCCTTCCTTTTGATTCTGCTTCCCTGTGGGGTGGGGTGGCTGTGCTGTTTGTTGGTCATTTGCCAGCAGGGCCTTGTGCTCCCCACAGCAGTAGCCAGTGTCAGCCATCTTGTGAGTCCTTCTCCACTCCCTGTGATGTGAGCATGGTTCAGGGTGGTGTTGATGGGACAGTTGTGGGGGTGACCAATATCAGTGACTACGACTCCCATCATGCTATTGCCTCCACCCCCCTTCCCAGCATGCCCATGCTTCCTTCCTTTTGATTCTGCTTCCCTGTGGGGTGGGGTGGCTGTGCTGACAGGATGGCTGGGAGTGTTGTCCTGGCAGTTGTTTGGCTAAGAGTCCCAAGAGTGTCCCTGTGCTTCACACAACATGACCCAGGGTGGTGGTTCTTTGTGGGATCTTGTGTTAGGATGGAGGGCATTGCATTCTACCAGGTGGGTACTGTGGAGTTTGTGTTGGGGGGGGTGTGAGGGGAGGTGCTTGTGACTATAGTCAGTGCTGCAAGTCCCCCTTCCCACCCAGCCAGCCAGATATCCCACCATGGAACGTGCTTGCATTGCAGGGAGTGGAAGTTGTCTCTCAGGATGTCAGTCAGTGGTGTCCTGCTGTTTGTTGGTGCACAGTTGGCAGCAGGGCCTTGTGCTCCCCACAGCAGTAGCCAGTGTCAGCCATCTTGTGAGTCCTTCTCCACTCCCTGTGATGTGAGCATGGTTCAGGGTGGTGTTGATGGGACAGTTGTGGGGGTGACCAATATCAGTGACTACGACTCCCATCATGCTATTGCCTCCACCCCCTTCCCAGCATGCCCATGCTTCCTTCCTTTTGACTCTGCTTCCTGTGGGGTGGGCTGGCTGTGCTGACAGGATGGCTGGGAGTGTTGTCCTGGCAGTTGTTTGGCTAAAAGTCCCAAGAGTGTCCCTGTGCTTCACACAACATAACCCAGGGTGGTGGTTCTTTGTGGGATCTTGTGTTAGGATGGGGGCATTGCATTCTACCAGGTGGGTTCTGTGGAGTTTGTGTTGGGGTGTGTGTGAGGGGAGGTGCTTGTGACTATGGTCAGTGCTGCAAGTCCTCCTTCCCACCCAGCTAGCCAGATATCCCACCATGGAACGTGCTTGCATTGCAGGCAGTGGGAGTTGTCTCTCAGGATGTCAGTCAGTGGTGTCCTGCTGTTTGTTGGTGCACAGTTGCCAGCAGGGCCTTGTGCTCCCCACAGCAGTAGCCAGTGTCAGCCATCTTGTGAGTCCTTCTCCACTCCCTGTGATGTGCGCATGGTTCATGGTGGTGTTGATGGGGCAGTTGTGGGGGGCAATATGTGTGACTGCGACTCCCATGATGCTATTGGCTACACTGACTTGGCCAGCATACACAGAATTCCTTCCTTTGAGTGTTCTTCACTGTGTGTTGGTGTTGTTGTGGTGGCTACATGTCTGGATGTGTTTGTTAGTTCTATTTGTGCCACTGCCTAGCTGTAGTTGTAGTTGTTTGTACATGTGATGGCACAGTTGGATGTGACTTTTTTGATGGCATGTGTTGTGTTTATCTGACTGACATACACATTTTGGGATGATTCTGTTCTGGTTGCTGTGTAATTGCTATGAGTGCATGGTTTGACTCTCCCCTTGACAGTGATGTGTGTGTGTTTTGTGGCAGTATATTGTGTACATTTGTTGTGTACTCACCAGGCTCTGGGATGTCCTCTAGTCCATATACGCTCACTGGCGGAAGGATGGCCCGCACCTTCTCCTCCCAGGGCCTGAGGTATATTGGCTTGGCAGGAGGGCCACTGCCGGTGTGTTGGCTGTTGATGTAGTCTTGCTTCAGCATTTTCCGTACCCTCCTGCACACGTCATACCACCTGTTCTGGATGTCGGTCTTTGTGCGCCGACATGGTGATTGGGCGTTCACCCTGTTGATGATCCTCTCCCACATCTTGGTTTTCTGCGACATGGGGGTCTGTTGGACCAATGTGCCAAACAGCTGTGGCTCCACCCTGAGGATCTCGTCTACCATGTCTTCCAATTCACTATCTAGGAACTTGGGATTCTTCTTGGGGGGCATGGTGATGGGTGGTGATGGTGGGTGATGTGTGTGTTGGTGTGCAGGTGAGGGTGTGTGAGTGTGTGTTTTGCTGGGTGTATGTGAGGTAGGTATTTGTTGGTGTGCTGATGGTGTGTGGCTTGTGTGAGGGATGAGCTGTGGGTGTGTGGTTGCTTTCTCTTGGGTGCTGGCAGTGGAATGGCATTTGCAAAGGCTCATGGTAGTGATTTGTGTCCTTTATATAGGTGGAGTTGTGGGTGTGTCTTTGTTCTCTGTCCCCACCCCCCAGTATTTATTGGCTTGGTAATTGCTTGTTTGGCCTTTTTTGGGTGATTTTTCCTTTGTGCTGTTTGTGTATGTTGGAAACGTTCTTGTGACCGAGTCGGACCCTGCATTGGTCTCGTACGGTGTTCTCCGTTTCGTTCACGCTGTGTTTGTGCAGTTTTCTATGCTGCGTACGCGTCGGTCGCGGTGTATTGTGTTGCTTCGGCTCGGTTTTGTATGCGTGTCGGTCGTACGGCTTGGCCTCCGTCCGACTCGCTCGTGGTTTTCGCGCCTTGCATCGTACTTTGCGGTTTGGAGTTCGCGTGTACGTTTCGGTCGGATTTGTTCCGGGTGCGTGTCGGTCGGTTGGATTCGCGTGTTTTTCCGGCCGGATTGCTGCTTTCCGTGCGGCTCGGTCGGTCGACTTTGTTTCGGTACGTGTCGGTCGGATTTTTCACGCCTTGCATCGTACTTGCGTGTCGTGCGCCACGGGTACGTGTCGGTCGTATTTTTTCCGGATCCGAGTCGGTCGGTGCTTTTTCCGGCCCGAATCGGAATCGACCCCATAGTGTTGATTTTTGTAGATGTCTCCAGAGACTCTGATTAAAATGATAATAGCAACCCTGAATTGCTGTGTGTGGATAATTTTTTAGTATAGCATTTATCATGGCTATTTCAAAGTCAATAATTATTTTTGAAGGAAAATAATTATTGCTTTCTTCTTTTATTTGAGTGAGTATATCAATGTAGGTAGTTTGCTGTTTATTTGGTAGTAGTGCGTAGATGAATGGAATATTTGAGTGTTGGTATAATCCATGTATTGTGTACAGCTGGTAAAATGGTTTTGGACAGACTTTGAAAGTTCCATCCATCATCCAGGTGTCACATTTCTGTAATTTCAGTAAATTGTTTGCAGTAGCAAACACAATTATCCTTTTTTCTGGGCATTTGTTATCAAAAAAAATAAATGGTTCTTTACTGTGAGTAATGCTTAATTCTGGTGGAATAACTACTTCTGCAAATGTTTTAGGGGCAGGTATAGTAGTTGTGGTAGCTTTTTTGTCTGGCAATTGTTCTTTTTAAAGAAGCTATGGACGGTAATTGTCCTGATGCATGTTGAGGTAATTTTAATAGTTGCTCTTTTAGTATTTGGGTAGTTGCTTTGTCAGTACTAGTGCTTGCTTCTTTTATACTTTCAAGAGCATCTCTAACCTCAATCTCTGTTATGTTTGGGGGTGATTATGTTCTTTTACAGAAATAACAGTAGTTTCCTGAGTAGTAGCTCTTCCATAGCATTTGTTAGAGTAGTATTTGCTACACTTCCAAAATACTTTAAGGCCTATTTGTTTCTCCTGTGTATACACATACCCCATATAACATAACAGCATTTTATTTTTTTGTGACATTACAAATTCTGCACCTTCAGTCATGTTGTTTTGTTTTATGCTAGGGAAAATTCAAAAAGAAAATATTTTAATATAATAAATAGAACATGTTTATTAAATACTGTTACATGTCAGTGAATATACTTACAATGTTTAGTTTGATGTAAATGAAATTGGTTAGGAAATAATTTCAAGCTTTCTTTTCTATTTACTTGATGTAATTTCTGTTGAGAAGAGGAAAAAACATATTAATAATTTGATTGTATTGTTTGTAGATGATAGGCATTTTAGGGGTAAAGGGTTATTTGGGTGGGTATTTAACGTTGTTTAATAATGGAAAATGATATACTTACTTTTTAGTAGTCTTTATTTTGTTAGTAGTTGTAGAATTATTTTGGAAGCTTTTGCTGTTGGCTGTAGAGGAGATAGATAAAAAGAAAATATATATTAGTGAATAACGTTTTGAAAATATTTTTAGGTCGGTTTGGCAAAAATAGAATATATTTACATTTATTGTTTTTTTATTGGTGAGTATTTTTGAAATAATTTTCTGGCTTTGTAGGATATCTGTAGAGGTGATATAAAAGTAAGAAATGAAAGAATAGTTAATTAGGTTTTAGAAATAATTTTTGTTGCAGGTTAGTAGTATTGTAATATTTTAAAAACAGTTTTACTTACTTAGTGCAGTTTTAAATTTCTTTTTTAGTAATGAAAGTTTTCTTTCAGGAAACAGTTGGGCACAGTTTCACCTTCTTCTTTGTTGTAGTTTTTAAGTGTAAAAGAGATGTATGTTTTTGATGTTTATATAGTGTTTATTTAATTGGTTGCTTTATGTTATTGGTGTATTTTGAAATGTAAGCGTTTTATTGGTTGAAGTTAATTGTTTTTATTGTTTTGGCACTTTCTTTCCATATAAGGGAAACGCTAATTAAGAAACTGTTAGTAGAAAGTAAATATTTTATATTTTTACTTTTTGTAAATAATTTAAATGTTATTTTTAATGTGAAATAATGCAAGTATTATATATTTAAAGTTTATATTTAATTATTGTAATATGTTTCTTTAGCCAAAATATATTGTTTTATATATTGATGTGTTTGCAAATTATTTTATTATGTTGTTTAAGTATTTTATATTGTTTTATAATCTGAATTTATATTTGGTGCTAAAGATATATTTAATTGAGCAGTTTTTATATAGTCGATATTTTTAAAAAGTCGATATTATTGGTGTCTAGATTTTGGTATTCGATATTTTTGTAATGTTGTATGTTATAAAAATTTAAACGATATTTAATGTAACGATATTTAGCATTTCGATATTGTGGTAAACGATATTTTTTATTTACGATATTGTGTACTCGATATTTTTGTAATTTTATAAATAAGTATAGGTAGTAGATATTATTGTAGTCGATATTTAGACGCCGATATTTTGTGTATTCGATATTTTTGTAGTCGATATTATGTCAGTGATCCGTTTGTTACATCTCCGCAAGCCATTCCTCATGCGACAGTAATTGTAGAGAACGCCAGTGTCGCAGAATACAGATCTTGGCAGCTGTCATGGCAGTGCCGAGCAAATGACGGGCATGGCAGGTCAGCTCAGAAAGATCTGATAAGTCATGGAGTAGAATTAGCGGGTCTGGAAGTGGCAAGGGCAAATCCATAGATTCCCGGAGAGTAAACCCTACTGATGTCCAGAAGGGGTGAATGGCAGAACAGTCCAGTAAGATATGAACAATATCACAGGGCACATGATCACATCACCAGCAGGCAGAGTGAGGGAGCAACCCTGCAACTTGAAGCTGTGCCAGTGTCCAGTCCCAGCCCTGAAGGATCTTAAAAAGACTGAGCTTTATCCATGGCTCCCAGACTCCCCATTCCAGAGTCTCCAAAAGTTCTGCCCAATCCTCTTCATTGTATTCCACCTGCATGTGAGCCTTCCAGGATATCCTGAGACTAGCCAATTGTGGCTGGGAGTAGAGGCGGCAAATCAGGAGATTGTAGAATCCGGACATCACACTTTTAAACTGACCCCAAGTATTAAGGTAAGAGAGCACCGGGAAACAAGGGATGATCCAGGGTTGGGGACGCAGTTTGCTCAGCAGGCAATGATGTAGTTATGTATAGTGCTACTGTTGAGTATGCAACAGGCCAAACTCGTCCCGTAGCATCACAAAGAACTTGAGTTCACCACCTGAGATCAGGTGTGTAAGAGTCAGGATCCCAGCTCTGCGACAGGGGTCCAAATTAAGCATGCCCCTCTCATGCGGATACCAGCATTGTTCCAGAGGGGAGTTTTGTCATAGAGATGCACGTCCACCGAAAAGAGCTTGTGAGCTCACATACAGGCGGTGTACATGGATTTCAGCCGCAGTAGGGCCAGGAAGATAGAGGGCCTGTAGTCCCAATGAGGCCTCCTGGAGTCCATGTTTGATCATGACTTATAACAGGGGGTCTTGGACCCAGGAGTGCATGTATGACATTTATGCCAAATGTAGGGCTAGACAGTATTGATCCACAGAAGGTATGCCCAGTCCCCCTGCTGATCTGTGAGCGTTAAGCTTCCGAATTGCCAGGCAAGGACTTGCTTAAACCAAGATGAAGGCCTTAGTGGTCTTATCTATCAGACAGAGGGCCAAGAGGGGTATTAATTGGAGAAGCTTGGCCAGCACGTACGTGAGTCAGGGAAGAGAAACCATTTTCACAGCTTGAATCTGTCCCCAGACTGAGAGATTCAAATGGGACCATTTTGCGAAGTCCAATTGCATTCGCTCCATAAGTGGGTCCACCATGTGTTCCAGGCACCTATTAACTAAAATGCCCAAATACCTAACGTGGGAGTTCTTCCACTGGAATGGGCAACTATCAAAGGCGGGGCATGTGATGATCTGTGACAGAGGCAACGCCTCACTCTCCCCAGTTTACTTTGTAGCTGGATATTGCTGCAAAAAGGGTAAGGCCGATAAAGTGAGTAAGATATCATCTGCGTATGAATATAGTGTTGAGGGACCTCTGGGCATGGGAATACCTATCAGGGCCGGACTGGCTACCGGGCGTTTTGGTGTGCTGCAAAGCTGGGGGCTGATTTCGTTGATGGGGACCTGCTTGTGCTGAAAACCATTCCTTTTGCTTTGTTTATTTAGAAGCACACGCAGGTCCCCATCAACGAAATCAGCCGCCACCGCAGTGAAATCAGCCCCCAGCTTGGCAGCACACCGAAATGCCCGGCAGCCAGTCCGGCCCTGATACCTATGATCTAAAACCACGCAAAGTGGTTTTGAATGGCTTAGTAAATGCCAAAAACGATTTTGTGTCTGGGCCTCGGCACAAAAGTGACACAACCCTGGCGCAAAATCCTAGTAGATCTCGGACCTAGTCTTTTGTTGTGCTTGTTATTTTGGGGCACTTCCTCTCTCAGTGATGCTGTTCATTGTACATGGCTACGGAAAAAAATACACATTGAAAGCAGAAACCCCATTTGCGGAATAAAACCTTAGTTTGATCACAGGGACGCTTTGGGCTGATTTCGAAAGTTGTACATTTACACCGTAGATGTACTCCTAAGCACTGGTGCAAATGTTTGACTTTAGAGCATTCTAAACATTCCCAGAAGTACATATGCATAGGTGTGCTAGTTGTAGGTTTCCTGGCCTGCATCAGAGAATGTCACATGCGAAACATTCTGCGTGCTCCCCTTTCCTCAGTGCACATTTGGATGTCCAAATTTTAAATTCATGTTTTTAATTCTCTTTTTCTCCATGATTAAAAACGTTTCCCCTTATCCTAGACCCCCATTAAGTTTGGGAGTAAACCATTCCCATTCCCACCTTGGAATAGGAAATACCCCAGTCCTTGGCTAGAGTAAATCACAGCCTATTTTCAGGGTGCGAATGGGTCAGATCAGAGTTTTGTGAATGCCTAGAAACTTGTGAGTTTGGGGGTCTTCACAAACCTACAACCCACCTTGAACTTCTCACCCCTTATCTCCTGCATGGGGTTTACTGCTGCCTAACTCCAAGCCCTTGTAGTGGACAATTACTCAGTAGAAAACTTATGTATCCCTGCCGGGAATCTTTTTCTGAACTCCTGAAGAGTGTAAATGAAGACATTTTCGGTTGTAATAATAGTGGTACATCCACTGGAAATTCAAATTACCCCTGGAAAGGAAGACTTTGAGGTCGATTCCGATTCGGGCCGGAAAAAGCACCGACCGACTCGGAGCCGGAAAAATTACCGACCGACACGTACCAGTGGCGCCCGACACGCCAAGTACGATGCAAGCCGCGATAAATCCGACCGACACGTCAGGAAACCAAGCCGACCGACCGAGCCGCTCGGAAAATAGCAATCCGGCCGGAAAAACACGCGAATCCAACCGACCGACACGCACCCGGAACAAATCCGACCGAATCGTACCCGCCAACTCCAACCCGCAAAGTACGATGCAAGGCGCGAAAACACGACCGAGTCGGACGGAGGACAAGCCGTACGACCGACACGCATACAAAACCGAGCCGAAGCAACACAATACACCGCGACCGACGCGTACGCAGCATACAAAACTGCACAAACACAGCGTGAACGAAACGGAAAACACCGTACGAGACCAATGCAGGGTCCGACTCGGTCACAAGAACGTTTCCAACATACACAAACAGCACAAAGGAAAAATCAACCAAAAAAAGGCCAAACAAGCAATTACCAAGCCAATAAATACTGGGGGTGGGGACAGAGAACAAAGACACACCCACAACTCCACCTATATAAAGGACACAAATCACTACCATGAGCCTTTGCAAATGCCATTCCACTGCCAGCACCCAAGAGAAAGCAACCACACACCCACAGCTCATCCCTCACACAAGCCACACACCAGCAGCACACCAACAAATACCTACCTCACATACACCCAGCACAACACACACCCACACACCCTCACCTGCACACCAACACACACATCACCCACCATCACCACCCATCACCATGCCCCCCAAGAAGAATCACAAGTTCCTAGATTGTGAATTGGAAGTCCTGGTAGACGAGATCCTCAGGGTAGAGCCACAGCTGTTTGGCACATTGGTCCAACAGACCCCCATGTCGCAGAAAACCAAGATGTGGGAGAGGATCATCAACAGGGTGAACGCCCAATCACCATGTCGGCGCACAAAGACCGACATCCAGAACAGGTGGTATGACGTGCGCAGGAGGGTACGGAAACTGCTGAAGCAAGACTACATCAACAGCCAACACACCGGCAGTGGCCCTCCTGCCAAGCCAATATACCTCAGGCCCTGGGAGGAGAAGGTGCGGGCCATCCTACCGCCAGTGAGCATATATGGACTAGAGGACATCCCAGAGCCTGGTGAGTACACAACAAATGTACACAATATACTGCCACAAAACACACACATCACTGTCAAGGGGAGAGTCAAACCATGCACTCATAGCAATTACACAGCAACTAGAACAGAATCATCCCAAAATGTGTATGTCAGTCAGATAAACACAACACATGCCATCATAAAAGTCACATCCAACTGTGCCAACACATGTACAAACACAACCACAACTACAGCTAGGCAGTGGCACAAATAGAACTAACACACACATCCACACATGTAGCCACCACAACAACACCAACACACAGTGAAGACCACTCAAAGGAAGGAATTCTGTGTATGCTGGCCAAGTCAGTGTAGCCAATAGCATCATGGGAGTCGCAGTCACACATATTGCCCCCCCACAACTGTCCCATCAACACCACCATGAACCATGCGCACATCACAGGGAGTGGAGAAGGACGCACAAGATGGCTGACACTGGCTACTGCTGTGAGGAGCACAAGGCCCTGCTGGCAACTGTGCACCAACAAACAGCAGGACACCACTGACTGACATCCTGAGAGACAACTTCCACTCCCTGCAATGCAAGCACAGTCCATGGTGGGATATCTGGCTGGCTGGGTGGGAAGGGGGACTTGCAGCACTGACCATAGTCACCAGCACCTCCCCTCACCCCCCCCAACACAAACTCCACAGTACCCACCTGGTAGAATGCAATGCCCTCCATCCTAACACAAGATCCCACAAAGCACCACCACCCTGGGTTATGTTGTGTGAAGCACAGGGACACTCTTGGGACTCTTAGCCAAACAACTGCCAGGACAACACTCCCAGCCATCCTGTCAGCACAGCCAGCCCACCCCACAGGGAAGCAGAGTCAAAAGGAAGGAAGCATGGGCATGCTGGGAAGGGGGTGGAGGCAATAGCATGATGGGAGTCGTAGTCACAGACATTGCTCAGCCTCACAACTGGCCCATCAACACCACCCTGAACCATGCTCACATCACAGGGAGTGGAGAAGGACTCACAAGATGGCTGACACTGGCTACTGCTGTGGGGAGCACAAGGCCCTGCTGCCAACTGTGCACCAACAAACAGCAGGACACCACTGACTGACATCCTGAGAGACAACTTACACTCCCTGCAATGCAAGCACGTTCCATGGTGGGATATCTGGCTGGCTGGGTGGGAAGGGGGACTTGCAGCACTGACCATAGTCACCAGCACCTCCCCTCACCCCCCCCAACACAAACTCCACAGTACCCACCTGGTAGAATGCAATGCCCTCCATCCTAACACAAGATCCCACAAAGCACCACCACCCTGGGTTATGTTGTGTGAAGCACAGGGACACTCTTGGGACTCTTAGCCAAACAACTGCCAGGACAACACTCCCAGCCATCCTGTCAGCACAGCCAGCCCACCCCACAGGGAAGCAGAGTCAAAGGAAGGAAGCATGGGCATGCTGGGAAGGGGGTGGAGGCAATAGCATGATGGGAGTCGTAGTCACAGACATTGCTCAGCCTCACAACTGGCCCATCAACACCACCCTGAACCATGCTCACATCACAGGGAGTGGAAAAGGACTCACAAGATGGCTGACACTGGCTACTGCTGTGGGGAGCACAAGGCCCTGCTGCCAACTGTGCACCAACAAACAGCAGGACACCACTGACTGACATCCTGAGAGACAACTTACACTCCCTGCAATGCAAGCACGTTCCATGGTGGGATATCTGGCTGGCTGGGTGGGAAGGGGGACTTGCAGCACTGACCATAGTCACCAGCACCTCCCCTCACACCCCCCCCAACACAAACTCCACAGTACCCACCTGGTAGAATGCAATGCCCTCCATCCTAACACAAGATCCCACAAAGCACCACCACCCTGGGTTATGTTGTGTGAAGCACAGGGACACTCTTGGGACTCTTAGCCAAACAACTGCCAGGACAACACTCCCAGCCATCCTGTCAGCACAGCCAGCCCACCCCACAGGGAAGCAGAGTCAAAAGGAAGGAAGCATGGGCATGCTGGGAAGGGGGTGGAGGCAATAGCATGATGGGAGTCGTAGTCACAGACATTGCTCAGCCTCACAACTGGCCCATCAACACCACCCTGAACCATGCTCACATCACAGGGAGTGGAAAAGGACTCACAAGATGGCTGACACTGGCTACTGCTGTGGGGAGCACAAGGCCCTGCTGCCAACTGTGCACCAACAAACAGCAGGACACCACTGACTGACATCCTGAGAGACAACTTACACTCCCTGCAATGCAAGCACGTTCCATGGTGGGATATCTGGCTGGCTGGGTGGGAAGGGGGACTTGCAGCACTGACCATAGTCACCAGCACCTCCCCTCACACCCCCCCCCAACACAAACTCCACAGTACCCACCTGGTAGAATGCAATGCCCTCCATCCTAACACAAGATCCCACAAAGCACCACCACCCTGGGTTATGTTGTGTGAAGCACAGGGACACTCTTGGGACTCTTAGCCAAACAACTGCCAGGACAACACTCCCAGCCATCCTGTCAGCACAGCCAGCCCACCCCACAGGGAAGCAGAGTCAAAAGGAAGGAAGCATGGGCATGCTGGGAAGGGGGTGGAGGCAATAGCATGATGGGAGTCGTAGTCACAGACATTGCTCAGCCTCACAACTGGCCCATCAACACCACCCTGAACCATGCTCACATCACAGGGAGTGGAGAAGGACTCACAAGATGGCTGACACTGGCTACTGCTGTGGGGAGCACAAGGCCCTGCTGCCAACTGTGCACCAACAAACAGCAGGACACCACTGACTGACATCCTGAGAGACAACTTACACTCCCTGCAATGCAAGCACGTTCCATGGTGGGATATCTGGCTGGCTGGGTGGGAAGGGGGACTTGCAGCACTGACCATAGTCACCAGCACCTCCCCTCACCCCCCCCCAACACAAACTCCACAGTACCCACCTGGTAGAATGCAATGCCCTCCATCCTAACACAAGATCCCACAAAGCACCACCACCCTGGGTTATGTTGTGTGAAGCACAGGGACACTCTTGGGACTCTTAGCCAAACAACTGCCAGGACAACACTCCCAGCCATCCTGTCAGCACAGCCAGCCCACCCCACAGGGAAGCAGAGTCAAAAGGAAGGAAGCATGGGCATGCTGGGAAGGGGGTGGAGGCAATAGCATGATGGGAGTCGTAGTCACAGACATTGCTCAGCCTCACAACTGGCCCATCAACACCACCCTGAACCATGCTCACATCACAGGGAGTGGAGAAGGACTCACAAGATGGCTGACACTGGCTACTGCTGTGGGGAGCACAAGGCCCTGCTGGCAACTGTGCACCAACAAACAGCAGGACACCACTGACTGACATCCTGAGAGACAACTTACACTCCCTGCAATGCAAGCACGTTCCATGGTGGGATAACTGACTGGGTGGGTGGGTGGGTGGGAAGGAGGTCTGGCTGTCAACCAAACACAATCAATGCAGACCATGTTCACACCCCAGAGAATACATAGAAATGCCCAAATAATGCAGGACAATGTGCCACACCAATATCAACCCCTGACTGTGACGACTTAGGACAATACAATGTACAGGCCCGCACCCCGAGGCACAGTCACAACTGTCAGGTGTGTCAACCACTGATGCCTGCAGAAACATGACATACATTGTTTGTGTCTCCCAAAAACAGGTGATGATAGGGACACAGCAGCAGACGCTGAGGAGTCCCAGTCCCAGGCTCAAGAGGATGCCGAGCTCACTGGCGTCGTACAGCCTCTGTCCTCCTCGGACGATGAAGAACAACCTGGCACATCCGGTGCAAGTCAACTTGCTGCACCAGCAGGACCACCAGCTGCAGCACCAGCAGGTCCACCAGCTGCACCCCCTGCACCCACCCCTCCAACGACTGTCACCACGAATACCATCCCTGCCGACATGGACAGAATAAGGAACAACACCAGCGCAGTGACCCTGGACCAACCTGGGGCCATGGACACCACCACCACCACCAACTCCCAAGGTGGACCAGGGTTATCTGTGCGTGCAACTGCACACACTGCACATGTCAGCAGGGGTGGTGGGAGGGGTGGGAGACAGAGGTCGCTGCTTGCAGACGTTGCTGGTGTGCATGAAGACCCACAACTGGTACGCATAGCTGATGCGTACCAGTCCAGCACCGGAGAGCTCAGCCAGGTAGTGGGGCTCCTCAGAGACATCAAACAGCAGCAGGCTGCCCATCATGCCCGCTTGGACTCCCACATGTCCCACGTGGAGTCACACATGTCACGTGTGGACTCCCACATGTCACGTGTGGACTCCCACATGACCCGCGTGGAGTCCAAGTGGGATGTACTACATGAGATGACGGCGGTGCACAGGGACATTTTACAATGCCTCCGCCAGATGAACAGCAACCAGTCCACACCTCCCTGTGTGCCAACAACATCTGGTACCGAACAAACTGCAACTGCCACAGGGAGGGAGGAGGACTCTGGCGGAGAGTCCCCTGCACCGCAGCAGCCTGCACTTGAGGGCCCCCCCCAAGAAGAGGGGTCGTCCGAGGAGGGGAAAGTGAGAGGCTGATGGCCAAGCGCAACTCCCAGGAAGCCTGAACCTGTTCTGGATTTTCGCCTTTGTGCACAGACTGTTCACCCTGTTGATGGCAACACTACTCCCACACATTGCATGGGGAGTACAAGTTGGAACAATGTGTCAGACAACTGTGGCCCCGATACTGGGGATCCTGTCTACCTGGACTTTCTATTCATCTAGGAACTTGGGATTGCAAGATTCATGTACAGCACAATCCATCCTATGCACTATTATCACAGATGTATCACAATAAACACAATAATACACCATACTTGCCTCTGTCGTGATTCCAACGTGGGTGCTGTTATGGGGATGATGAACAGCAAAATTACACTGTGTATGCGAACTGCAACAGCAAGGACAACACAGGCATGTGAGTACAGGCAACGTGACACATATGAGGGAGACACACCACCAGGGCTACACAACACATACACACCTAGGCCATCTGACTCATTGCCTACACTGATGTTGCCAGGGAAGACGGTGCAATGCACAGACACCACACCCATTCCCAGTTGTAGTCAAGTAGCCCACAGGTGCAGTAAGCAAATGGCAGTCAAATGTGTGACCACAGACAACGCACATCACTAAGTGAAGCACAGGTTTATTACACAGTAGCAACATGCCGTAACCACTACAGATGCAAGGTAACCCCACCTGGTAGCGGGCACACAGTCAACAACTGTAGACAGAAGGAAGTCCATGGGTGTGGCGCACATCACCTGTAGGGACACAACAGCTACCAGCCTGGATGTGCAATCACGTCGTCGGTGGACACAGTTGACCAAACGAATCTGAAAGTACCCTGTGAAGGACAGAAATGACACACAGTCAAAAGCAATGGAGTACAGGACAGAACAGCAAAACTCATGCACAATACATGTTACAAGATACCCACCCAGAACCAAGTTAGCATGTGAACACTGTTGGGGAGTACAGCCCACCTGTAAGCACACATCGCAACACACATCCAGTCAAGTAGCCCATGGACACACTCCAACAGCACCAGAGCACCACCCACACATCATGCCAACTCACATCATTGACATGACACCTCAGGATACTCACATTCAGCTAAAGAAGTTGGTGATGAGCTGTGTGCGGACATCACCATCACCATCATCATCATCATCGTCACTGGCATCGTGGTCCAGGCCAGGATCCTCCACAGGTGGCGGATGTTGGTCATCGTCATCCTGGATGAGAGGCAACTCCTTCCGCACTGCCAGGTTGTGGAGCATGCAGCAGACGATGATAATCTTGCACACTTTCACAGGGGCATATGGGAGGGACCCTCCGGTCTTGTCCAGGCAGCAGAAGCGGCTCTTCAGGAGACCAAAGGTCCGCTCAATCACTCTCCTGGTCCGACCATGTGCCTCATTGTAGCGCATCTGGGCAGGTGTCACAGGGTTCCTGAGGGGTGTCAGCAACCACGGCATGTTGGGGTATCCCGAGTCACCTACGGACAGACAAGTGCACATCAGCTGACTTGGAAAAGTGGGCGGAATACTACAGATCAGATCACACACAATGGCACAAAGTCAGTACACACCGACAAGCCAGGCACGCTGGTTCTGCATCTGTGCCATCAACCTGGGGATGCGACTACTCCTCATCACAAAGGCATCGTGTGCTGAACCAGGGAAACGGGCACACACGTGTGTGATGGTCATGTCTGCAAGACACACCACCAGTGCATTGACCGAGTGGTAGTGCTTGCGGTTCCTGTAGGCCTGCTCCTGGGCCTGTGGTGGCACCAAAGCCACATGTGTCCCATCAATGGAGCCAATGACATGCGGCATCCTCCCCAGGGCATAAAAGTCACTCTTCACGTCAGTGAGTCGTCGCAGTCTAGGGAAATAGATGTACCGGTTCAGGAAGAGCAACATTGCCGCCAAGAAATCGCGGAGCACACGGCTGAACATGGTCTGTGACATCCCACCAGCAGACGCCACAGTATGTTGGAAGGTACCGGTGGCAAAGAAGTGTAGGGCTGCCATCACCTTCACCTTGGGGGTCAGCGCTGTAGGATACGGCCGGCCAGGCTGCAAATGTGGGGACAACTGCACTGCCAAATCCTCAATCAGCTGCCTGGTGAAGCGGTACCGTCGGATGCTGTCCCGTTCCACCATCGTTGCCAGGTCTGGGAATGGCCGATGGACAGCAGGAGCCCTGCAGTGCAGAGGAGAAGTAAGCAAGATCGTCAGTCACCCCACATATGCGGCATTGAACACACTCAAGATCCCAACATACATCATCATGAGGCACAACTACATGAAGTGTGCAGTACCGGAACGACATGTATGGTACATACATGGCCAACATCTGTCAACACGGTCCTACAGGTGGCATCAATTTGTCCCAGGTTGGCCCATTGGATATCATGATGCTGTGTCACAGTCACCCCCCAGTGACATGTGAGGACAGATGTGCCCCAGGCACCACAGCTCAACGACAGGCACATTCCCAGGGACCCTGTAATGCCACATGGACACTGGCATCACCTGGAGTATCATGTGTACACCACAACAAAACAAACATGACCCCCACAGGTAGTGGCCACACTTGCCATGGCAGGAGAGCCATGGACGTCTGTGATACACACGCACAACATCAGAGTCCATGCACACACAACGTGGATGTGGAGACTGTCTCCCATTGTGCACATGAAATCAGAGACATTGTAAACACTACATGCACAAAGACTGTGGAGGGCCATCACTATTGTGCCACTGGGACACCCTGGCTCAAACATACCATCCCACATGGGACTCACGGGGTATGTGACATGACATACACAAACACCACTGTGAAATGTGACCATGGCACATGCACAGATATGAACAGTTGCACATCACAGTGGTCACGTACACGTAACACCCAGGATCCTGTCCCCATTAACACGTGCACAGCCTGGGGGTGGCTGCCCACAGGTGACACCCACAGGACAACATGTACACCAACATACACACAATAGGAAATGCAGCCTTACATGCCTTATGATAAGGTTTGGACAGGCTGTCGTGATGTAGGTGTGCCCCTCACTCCCTGGGAGCTATCTGTGGCTGGCATATGTCCATCTGAGATAGGCATGCTGACATATGCCAGTCACATGTACAGTGATGCGTTGAACAGCAATGGACCGATCGGTGCCTCCGGCCGGCCCATTGCATTCAATGTGTGCGGGTACGCGTTGTACCCCTGTGCGCGTTGAACAGCAATGGACCGATCGGTGCCTCCGGCCGGCCCATTGCTTTCAATGTGTGCGGGTACGCGTTGTACCCCTGTGCGCGTTGTACTGCAATGGACCGATCGGTGCCTCCGGCCGGCCCATTGCATTCAATGTGTGCGGGTACGCGTTGTACCCCTGTGCGCGTTGTACTGCAATGGACCGATCGGTGCCTCCGGCCGGCCCATTGCATTCAATGTGTGCGGGTACGCGTTGTACCCCTGTGCGCGTTGAACAGCAATGGACCGATCGGTGCCTCCGGCCGGCCCATTGCATTCAATGTGTGCGGGTACGCGTTGTACCCCTGTGCGCGTTGTACTGCAATGGACCGATCGGTGCCTCCGGCCGGCCCATTGCATTCAATGTGTGCGGGTACGCGTTGTACCCCTGTGCGCGTTGTACTGCAATGGACCGATCGGTGCCTCCGGCCGGCCCATTGCATTCAATGTGTGCGGGTACGCGTTGTACCCCTGTGCGCGTTGAACAGCAATGGACCGATCGGTGCCTCCGGCCGGCCCATTGCATTCAATGTGTGCGGGTACGCGTTGTACCCCTGTGCGCGTTGAACAGCAATGGACCGATCGGTGCCTCCGGCCGGCCCATTGCTTTCAATGTGTGCGGGTACGCGTTGTACCCCTGTGCGCGTTGAACAGCAATGGACCGATCGGTGCCTCCGGCCGGCCCATTGCTTTCAATGTGTGCGGGTACGCGTTGTACCCCTGTGCGCGTTGTACTGCAATGGACCGATCGGTGCCTCCGGCCGGCCCATTGCTTTCAATGTGTGCGGGTACGCGTTGTACCCCTGTGCGCGTTGTACTGCAATGGACCGATCGGTGCGCACCCATTGACAATGGGCTTGCCTGGCAACGGACGCGTTTTCGAATATTCGAACGAGTCGGTTGCTGGAAAATCAGTTGGTCACCCACAACAATGTTGCAAAATCATGTATGTCATGAAGTTGAAATTTTGAAGGATGCTGTGGGCGTGTTTTGGTGCTGCTATTCCATGGATTGGCCAGATTCAGAAGATGCAAACGACTTGGACCTATCACTTTGGACACAAGGGACAGTATCTGCCTCTCCAGCACATATATATTGCTGCATGTTCCCCTGAGAGCCCACTTGCCTGCACTACATGCTCCAGGACGACATCTGCCACTGCACTGCTGCTGTCTCTGCCCCTCTGGACCCTGCAATGGCACGTACTGTGGAGAGAGCCCCAGCCTTCAGCCTTGAAGAGAACCAGGCCCTGCTGGACAGCCTACTTCCACAGTACAGCAAGCTGTATGGGACACCAGGGGAGCAGGTGAGTGTTCTGTGCACTGCCTTTCTGAATGTGCATTTTGTCTGACTAGCAAGGCTGAGAGTCAGCACACCACTGGCTAGCAGGCTCACTGAGTAGTTGTCACCCCCATAGTGTGTAGTGACTTGCACTGGACAGGTATGGTGCAGTGACAGTGCTTCTGAACAGGGTTTTACTCCCCATGCAATGATACCATGTAGTGACTTCTGGAAAACTGTCCATGGGCAGCCGTGCACTGCCTGGGTACACCATGTGCCCCTGTGATTGCGACATGTATATGCAACTGTGTCATGCATGGATATGTTGCATGTGTAGTAATGGCCTTATCACTTTGTCATCCTGACAGGCTTCTGCCCATCGGAAGCATGAGATCTGGAAGGACATCGTCCGGGCTGTCCGGTCCGTGGGGGTCTACAAGCGCCGGATCCGCAACTGCCAAAAGAGGTGGCAGGACCTTCGGGGCTGGACCCGGAGGATTGCACGGGTCCAGCTGAAGCTGTCGCCTCCTCGCAGGAGGGGCGGAACACGGACCCTGACCCCCACATGCTCAGGATCCTGGCGGTGGTCTTTCCAGACCTGGATGGGCAGCTGAAGGCCAGAGAGCAGCAAGGAGGGGGTGAGTCAAAGACTGCACTGTGTACTCTGTCTAACATGCTATGTGCCCTCCTCGGGCCAGGTTGAACTGCCACAGTACAGCAGTCATGTTGTCCAGGAGCCATGTCCCTCTATTGTGCACTGCCCACTCCTCATCTGATACCCAGGTGTGGCCCTTACATGCAGGGAATTCTGTCACTTAGGACTGTGTCCTTGCAGTTTGCTTGACTCAAGGTGGGAGACAGCATCTGTTTCCCTGACTCTGTGGTGGGCATCATGGGTGGGTCCATTGCTTACACAATGCCTGTATTCTGACATGTATTCAGCGTGTTACTTTGATCTGTGGTCCAATTGCTGAGCTGATCCACCACATGTGGCTGGGGTACCTGGCACACACCCATGCTGCGGGTGGGAACAATGTTTGGGCCCCAGGAGTATGTATATGACGTGTGTCACACATACTTAGCCAGCTGCCTACAGTCCAGGGCTCATCCCTCATTCATGTGGGGCTGGACAGTCATGCCTACTCCAGGCCATACAATACACTCTGTACTCCCACTCCCGTGTATCAGAGGACACATTGTGCACAGTGATTTGACCCCTCAGGTGTCTGCCTCTGTGTCAGTGTGCTGTGGATTAGTCGCCAGGACTGCTGTGGAGTTTCTTGGTAGGGGCTCAGCATGCCACTGGAGATGTGACCATAGGAGACGATACTTGTGTGACACATAGGTGTCTGATCAGCTGCCCATGCAGACTGGGGCATGTAAATGTGAAGTTCAGGCAGCTGTTCCCCGTGCACAGCAGAGTGTGAGGGGCTCAGGTTCAGAGGGTAGTGTCACAGGTCTCCCATATGTCCAATAGGTATGACCTGGACAGATGAGGGTTAAGAGGATGTGTTGTGGGGGGATGTACATGTGCACTTGTGCAGCTCCAGGACTTGCATTCCCCATGACCTACTATTGTGACACAGTGCAGAGTGTTGTTAGTCTGGCTGCAAAGTCATACATCACTGAGACAGTGATGTATGACTTTGCAGTCATGCCTCCGCCATGGCATGTGTCTACTGATTGGTGATCCTGCAGGGGAGTGACATGTGCTACATGCACACCGTAGTGGCGCTGGCTATCAGGACATGGGTGCATCATGGTGTCTGTCGCTGGTATGCATCACATGCATTTCCTATTTGACTCTGGGCATCCCTTACATTCGTAAACCTGTACTGACTCAGTGGCAAGAGCTGTGATGTGTCCACACCGTGTCCTCTGCACTGTCCAACTACTGTGTACTTCTTGCATGTGTCAACACTGGGGTGTTGCAATCCAACAGACACCAGACAGATGGGTGCAAGGCCATGTGGGATGTGAGTGCCATGCTTGGCATCAGACTGACAATTGACTTCTCCTGTTCAATTAGGGCACTTTTAGCAATGTACAACTAATGATGCCAGGGCTTGCTCTGTAATGTGCTGTGCTCACAGTGGTGTGTGCGTTTGGTGCAGGTGACTGATGTCTGTCTGTTTCCCCATTGTTTGCAGATACATCCACGGCCACGGAAGGGGACAGCTCCACGGACCAGGAGGAGCCGGAGAGCCAGACTGGGTCAGCAGCCGAGGAGTGGTCGGAGGGACCCAGTGGCACGGAGGGCGAGGGGAGCCACACCGAGGAGTCCTCAGCAGCATCCACCTCAGCTGAGGACCAGAGCAACTCGGAGGATGACTCCCTTGTGGAGGCGGGTGTCAGCAGCCACCACACCCCAGCTAGTGTTGCTGTCCCCGCCACCACCAGCACCACCACCGCCCTCCCATCGGCTCCCATTCCCCAGGTCCGTGGAGGCTCCCATGTCCGGGAGCGTGTCTCCTTTGGGCCAGGCACCGCACCCCCTGCCCCTGTGTCCCCTGCTGCCCTGAGTGAGGAGTCTGTGTACCTCCTTCGCCAGCTCCATGTAGGGCAGACAGCCATGCTGAGTGTCCTCCATGCGCACACCGCGCTGTTGACTCAGCTGGTGTCGTTCATGGAGGGCATCTCATCGGGCATGTCTGACCTACAGAGGGGCAATAGGTCCATGGACTCCTCCCTGACGGCAGCAGTGTCCCTCCTCAAACGGTCCCTCACCCCTCCTGCCTCTGCTCCATCCACACTCCCCAGCACCTTACCCATCCCAGGCACACACACACCGGCACAGGCACACACCAGCACACACACATCCAGCACACTGACACACACGCCAATGACAAAACGCACACGCACGCACATTCAGGGGACTGAAGCCAGACTCACAGGGGATGGGGCCCTGGAACACACACACGCATCCACATGCACTGCGCAGTCCTCAGTTCCCTCTCCCTCCAAAGCACCCTCCCTTGCCTCACCTGCAACCCCAAAGTCACAGCAGCTCTTCCTCTGTGACCTCGGCCTCTTCCCCACCGATGAAGCTGCTCCAGCATCCCGGGGGAAGAGGAAGCCCACCCACACGGAGCAGAGTGCCCCTCGCCCCCGGACACCCTCCCCCAGGCGCAGACGGACTGAGGCCCCCACCCGCAAGTCCCCCGGAGTGCTAAGAGCAAGACCCCGCCACCGCCCTGCAGCTCAGGCACAAGGTCTCCGTCCTCCATCCCTCAGGCCCCCACTGCACAGGTGCCCCCACCACACCCTGCCCCAGGTTCCCCCACCCACAGATATACCATCCCCAAGATGCTCCGGCCTTCTCCCCCTGCCACTTGCTCTCCCAGCACCACACCCCCCGCTGCGCTTGTCTGTGCCACTGATGTGGTGAGGGTGTCCTCCCCCTCTGTCCAACCCACCTTGCCTGTTCCCCATTCTCCTCCCCTGGAGGTAGGCACTGCAGTGGAGTCCACTACCGCCCTGTCTGACTTGGGCACTGCAGTGGCGGACCTGTCCACCCCATCTGCAGGGTCCACTGCAGTTGTGCCGGCACCCACGACATCTGTGTCATGCCCCCCAGTTGTGCCGGCACACACCATGTCAGACACCTCCACTGCAGTTGTCAGTGGCTCTCCAGCACCCACCACCCCTTCCCTGACTCCCCCTGGTGAGCCCTGATCCTGTCCCTGCGGTGCCTGGCCTGCCCCCCGGTTGCCCCTCCTAGTGGATTGTCCCTGGTATTGTGCAGGCATGCGTAGGGTGACATCTGCCAGTGTCACCCTGTTTGAACTTTGACAATGGACTGGCCATTGGCCTTTGCTCTAATTTCTTCTGGACGTCGTTATCAAACAACACATATGCTGAATAAAGCAACTTTCTTTTCTCTAGTGCTCATGCTTCAGATGTACATGTTGTTGGTGCAGCTAACCATGCCCTTGCTGCAGTGATGGTGATATCTGGTCTCATGATTATGAAGTGTTACTGTGCAGGAACCCATGTGGTCCAGGGGGAATGTGTCCTATCATGTGGTGTATCCATGTCATCAATAGCAGCATCTGAGGGTGTCATGTGTTCAGTATTTGGCAATGGGTTTCCTACTTACATTGGCAATTTCATATCTGTGGCTTCCACCCCTGCACATCTGTTGTGCCTGCCATCGTTGCATTTGTCTACTTCCCTGACCGTGTTGCCATCTCCAGTGGACATGCAGGTTTGGGCATCAATGGGGAGGGACTCATCCGTGTAATCAGTGCAACATTGCCATACAAGTGTGTTGGATCTGTGCTGATGATTCCGTTGGCACATCCATGACCAGGCTGATGTGATGGGAGCCCTCATTTGGTGCTAATTGTTGATTGTGTGACCAAGTGCTCAGCTGACATGATGGGGCCCTACTGAGGCAACATATGGCACAGCTTTCCTCACACAGGAGTGGAGTCCCCTCATGGCAGTGTGTACACGTGTGACATTGCCTGCGCCCAAGGTGTGTGTTGTATGTGCATGTCTGTGTGTTCACTTCCATTCATCTGCGCATGCTGTGATCCCTAGTGTTGTACCTGTTTGTGATGCTTGCTGACTTGAGCTATGTTCCCCCAAAGTCTTCTCCCTGTGTTCTCTGTGATGTGGGTGCATGGCACATTACTGGTCATCAGGGTGTCACCCATAGGTGTGTTTGCTGTCAGGGCAGAGTTTGTGTGCAGACGCAGATGGGTCACAGTCAGGTTTCCCTTTGGCACTTGTTGTTTGCCCCTGTCATGTGATTTCCAGTTTGTGTTATCTTTCAGTGATTGTGACACGTTGTGTGTGTGACTGCTGGCACTCCTTAGGGTCCGGGCTGCAATGTTGGTTGTTGTCTATGTGTGTTCTTTGTGGGTGACCTTGGCTTCTTCATTGGTGTGTGACTGTGGCTGGGATCCCATTGGTCGGTGTGGTATTGCCGTCATGTCCATGTACAGCGTAGTGTGCAGTGTGTCAGACATTCAGGACTCTTGTTGAGTGTCCATGTGTGATGTGTTTCTACACCTTGGTTCCCACCCACCACCCTGGAATAGTCATGGGTGCATGTGCAATGTCACCAGTGCATGTGTACTTCACTGCTGCACATTGTTGGAGGTCGAGGGGTGTGGTCTTGAGTGTGTGCAGATGAGAGTTGTTGCCCGGCTAGGCCCCTGCCTCCATGTTGGCCTTGGCTTACTGGCCATGCTGATTGATTTGTGCTTGTGTAGGTGTGATGGTAGTTAGTTGCTCAGGACACCTGACTGTGGTTCACAGTGTGATCGACATTTAGCTTTGTCATCACAGTGGTATTTTTATTCAGCCCAGGGTCTCCACATTGTGGGGGCCCTGGGGGTGGTGCTGTGGTGTGTCTGTGACTTGCTGTGTCAGTTGTTGTTCCTACGTGCCTGTGTGACATGTGTGTTTTGTGCTCCCTCTCACCTGTCAATGCCTGCTTGCCTACATAGAGGATTTGGATCCATGAGTTACCTTAGTGTGGCAGTGTATGCACATCTGTATGATTGGTATTCAGCTCTCCTCATGTGTTGTGTTGTTGCCTGGGGACACTGGCACCCCCACCCCTCACCTGCTGTGTATGATGACAGTGTTGGTCTGCCTGTTTGTGTTTGTGCATCTGCACCACTGCATTGGCATATCTTGGGTGTGCCATTGGCTGTATGTTGTTTGGTGTGTTTCCCCTGCTGTCCCTGGGACTCCTAGGTCATCGGTCAGCACAGTGATCATGGTTTGTGTGTCCCATTGCTGCCATGGTATGGTATCTGTTCACCTCACATCTGCTGTCTCCACAGGGTATCTGCATTTGTGTGCCCATTGGTGCAAATATGTGGTTCTGCATTCTGATGGTCACTTCTGTCATTGTGTCATTGATGACTGTTGACGGTCTCAGCCCCCATGGGTGTTGTTTGTCTGCACATGGCCAAAGGAATGTTTCATTTGCACTGCAGTATTTGGCTCCCCCAATTTATGTTGCAATGGGACACATACACTACTTTGCCACAGATGAGTTTTTGGTTCTGTGACCAGGAATGATCCATGCAGTTTGGCAGTTGCAGCTCTTTCTTTGTCAACAATTACCTTTTGGTCACTGTGATGATGAGGGTGTAGACCCCATTGCCACAATGGTCAAAATGTGCTTCAGCTATGGACCCCACACTTGCCTTTTGGTCACTGTGATGATGGGGGTTTAGACCCCATTGCCACAATGGTCAAAATGTGCTTCAGCTATGGACCCCACACTTGCCTTTTGGTCACTGTGATGATGGGGGTTTAGACCCCATTGCCACAATGGTCAAAATGTGCTTCAGCTATGGACCCCACACTTGCCTTTTGGTCACTGTGATGATGGGGGTTTAGACCCCATTGCCACAATGGTCAAAATGTGCTTCAGCTATGGACCCCACACTTGCCTTTTGGTCACTGTGATGATGGGGGTTTAGACCCCATTGCCACAATGGTCAAAATGTGCTTCAGCTATGGACCCCACACTTGCCTTTTGGTCACTGTGATGATGGGGGTTTAGACCCCATTGCCACAATGGTCAAAATGTGCTTCAGCTATGGACCCCACACTTGCCTTTTGGTCACTGTGATGATGGGGTTTAGACCCCATTGCCACAATGGTCAAAATGTGCTTCAGCTATGGACCCCACACTTGCCTTTTGGTCACTGTGATGATGGGGGTTTAGGCCCCATTGCCACAATGGTCATGGGCTGCTTGCATTGTGGGTGCCACACACATATATGTGTGGCACATGTGCTAGGGGGTCACATTGTATGTTCAAAGTCATGTTCGGTGTTGTAGGCATTTGACACAGCCTGCTCACACGCTTGTCATGGTGGTGGGGGGATGTCTTAATCTTGCATTCCCTAGGTTGTGGTGTGCTTGTTGTGTCATGCATTGTCCATCCTATGAGTGGGGGTGGTAGTAGTGGTAGGCATCCAGCCCCCTGGCTAAGGGTGGTAGTAGTGGTAGGCTTCCTGCCCCCTGGCTAAGGGTGGTAGTAGTTGTGGGCATCCTGCCCCCCTGGGTGAGGGTGGTAGTAGTGGTAGGCATCCTGCCCCCCGTGGGTGAGGGTGGTAGTAGTGGTAGGCATCCTGCCCCCTGGCTAAGGGTGGTAGTAGTGGTAGGCATCCAGCCCCCCTGGCTAAGGGTGGTAGTAGTGGTGGGCATCCTGCCCCCCTGGGTGAGGGTGGTAGTAGTGGTGGGCATCCTGCCCCCTGGCTAAGGGTGGTAGTAGTGGTAGGCATCCTGCCCCCCGTGGGTGAGGGTGGTAGTAGTGGTAGGCATCCTGCCCCCCTGGCTAAGGGTGGTAGTAGTGGTAGGCATCCAGCCCCCTGGCTAAGGGTGGTAGTAGTGGTGGGCATCCTGCCCCCCTGGGTGAGGGTGGTAGTAGTGGTAGGCATCCAGCCCCCCTGGCTAAGGGTGGTAGTAGTGGTGGGCATCCTGCCCCCCTGGGTGAGGGTGGTAGTAGTGGTGGGCATCCTGCCCCCTGGCTAAGGGTGGTAGTAGTGGTGGGCATCCTGCCCCCTGGCTAAGGGTGGTAGTAGTGGTAGGCATCCTGCCCCCCTGGCTAAGGGTGGTAGTAGTGGTAGGCATCCTGCCCCCCGTGGGTGAGGGTGGTAGTAGTGGTAGGCATCCTGCCCCCTGGCTAAGGGTGGTAGTAGTGGTAGGCATCCAGCCCCCTGGCTAAGGGTGGTAGTAGTGGTGGGCATCCTGCCCCCCTGGGTGAGGGTGGTAGTAGTGGTAGTCATCCAGCCCCCTGGCTAAGGGTGGTAGTAGTGGTGGGCATCCTGCCCCCCTGGGTGAGGGTGGTAGTAGTGGTGGGCATCCTGCCCCCTGGCTAAGGGTGGTAGTAGTGGTGGGCATCCTGCCCCCCTGGGTGAGGGTGGTAGTAGTGGTAGACATCCTGCCCCCCGTGGGTGAGGGTGGTAGTAGTGGTAGGCATCCTGCCCCCTGGCTAAGGGTGGTAGTAGTTGTGGGCATCCTGCCCCCCTGGGTGAGGGTGGTAGTAGTGGTAGGCATCCTGCCCCCCGTGGGTGAGGGTGGTAGTAGTGGTAGGCATCCTGCCCCCCTGGCTAAGGGTGGTAGTAGTGGTGGGCATCCTGCCCCCCTGGGTGGGGGTGGTAGTAGTGGTAGGCATCCTGCCCCCTGGCTAAGGGTGGTAGTAGTGGTGGGCATCCTGCCCCCTGGCTAAGGGTGGTAGTAGTGGTAGGCATCCTGCCCCCTGGCTAAGGGTGGTAGTAGTGGTAGGCATCCTGCCCCCGTGGGTGAGGGTGGTAGTAGTGGTAGGCATCCTGCCCCCCTGGCTAAGGGTGGTAGTAGTGGTAGGCATCCAGCCCCCCTGGCTAAGGGTGGTAGTAGTGGTGGGCATCCTGCCCCCCTGGGTGAGGGTGGTAGTAGTGGTAGGCATCCAGCCCCCTGGCTAAGGGTGGTAGTAGTGGTGGGCATCCTGCCCCCCTGGGTGAGGGTGGTAGTAGTGGTGGGCATCCTGCCCCCTGGCTAAGGGTGGTAGTAGTGGTGGGCATCCTGCCCCCCTGGGTGAGGGTGGTAGTAGTGGTAGACATCCTGCCCCCCTGGCTAAGGGTGGTAGTAGTGGTGGGCATCCTGCCCCCTGGGTGAGGGTGGTAGTAGTGGTAGGCATCCTGCCCCCTGGCTAAGGGTGGTAGTAGTGGTGGGCATCCTGCCCCCCTGGGTGAGGGTGGTAGTAGTGGTAGGCATCCTGCCCCCCGTGGGTGAGGGTGGTAGTAGTGGTAGGCATCCTGCCCCCCGTGGGTGAGGGTGGTAGTAGTGGTAGGCATCCTGCCCCCTGGCTAAGGGTGGTAGTAGTGGTGGGCATCCTGCCCCCCTGGGTGAGGGTGGTAGTAGTGGTAGGCATCCTGCCCCCCGTGGGTGAGGGTGGTAGTAGTGGTAGGCATCCTGCCCCCTGGCTAAGGGTGGTAGTAGTGGTGGGCATCCTGCCCCCCTGGGTGAGGGTGGTAGTAGTGGTAGGCATCCTGCCCCCTGGCTAAGGGTGGTAGTAGTGGTGGGCATCCTGCCCCCCTGGGTGAGGGTGGTAGTAGTGGTAGGCATCCTGCCCCCCGTGGGTGAGGGTGGTAGTAGTGGTAGGCATCCTGCCCCCTGGCTAAGGGTGGTAGTAGTGGTAGGCTTCCTGCCCCCTGGCTAAGGGTGGTAGTAGTGGTGGGCATCCTGCCCCCCTGGGTGAGGGTGGTAGTAGTGGTAGGCATCCTGCCCCCCTGGCTAAGGGTGGTAGTAGTGGTGGGCATCCTGCCCCCCTGGGTGAGGGTGGTAGTAGTGGTAGGCATCCTGCCCCCCGTGGGTGAGGGTGGTAGTAGTGGTAGGCATCCTGCCCCCTGGCTAAGGGTGGTAGTAGTGGTAGGCTTCCTGCCCCCCTGGCTAAGGGTGGTAGTAGTGGTGGGCATCCTGCCCCCCTGGGTGAGGGTGGTAGTAGTGGTGGGCATCCTGCCCCCTGGCTAAGGGTGGTAGTAGTGGTAGGCATCCTGCCACCCTGGCTAAGGGTGGTAGTAGTGGTAGGCATCCTGCCCCCTGGCTAAGGGTGGTAGTAGTGGTAGGCATCCTGCCCCCCGTGGGTGAGGGTGGTAGTAGTGGTAGGCATCCTGCCCCCTGGCTAAGGGTGGTAGTAGTGGTAGGCATCCAGCCCCCTGGCTAAGGGTGGTAGTAGTGGTGGGCATCCTGCCCCCCTGGGTGAGGGTGGTAGCAGTGGTAGGCATCCAGCCCCCTGGCTAAGGGTGGTAGTAGTGGTGGGCATCCTGCCCCCCTGGGTGAGGGTGGTAGTAGTGGTGGGCATCCTGCCCCCTGGCTAAGGGTGGTAGTAGTGGTGGGCATCCTGCCCCCCTGGGTGAGGGTGGTAGTAGTGGTAGACATCCTGCCCCCCGTGGGTGAGGGTGGTAGTAGTGGTAGGCATCCTGCCCCCTGGCTAAGGGTGGTAGTAGTTGTGGGCATCCTGCCCCCCTGGGTGAGGGTGGTAGTAGTGGTAGGCATCCTGCCCCCCGTGGGTGAGGGTGGTAGTAGTGGTAGGCATCCTGCCCCCCTGGCTAAGGGTGGTAGTAGTGGTGGGCATCCTGCCCCCCCTGGGTGGGGGTGGTAGTAGTGGTAGGCATCCTGCCCCCCTGGCTAAGGGTGGTAGTAGTGGTGGGCATCCTGCCCCCCTGGCTAAGGGTGGTAGTAGTGGTAGGCATCCTGCCCCCCTGGCTAAGGGTGGTAGTAGTGGTAGGCATCCTGCCCCCCGTGGGTGAGGGTGGTAGTAGTGGTAGGCATCCTGCCCCCCTGGCTAAGGGTGGTAGTAGTGGTAGGCATCCAGCCCCCCTGGCTAAGGGTGGTAGTAGTGGTGGGCATCCTGCCCCCCCTGGGTGAGGGTGGTAGTAGTGGTAGGCATCCAGCCCCCCTGGCTAAGGGTGGTAGTAGTGGTGGGCATCCTGCCCCCCCTGGGTGAGGGTGGTAGTAGTGGTGGGCATCCTGCCCCCCTGGCTAAGGGTGGTAGTAGTGGTGGGCATCCTGCCCCCCCTGGGTGAGGGTGGTAGTAGTGGTAGACATCCTGCCCCCCGTGGGTGAGGGTGGTAGTAGTGGTAGGCATCCTGCCCCCCTGGCTAAGGGTGGTAGTAGTTGTGGGCATCCTGCCCCCCCTGGGTGAGGGTGGTAGTAGTGGTAGGCATCCTGCCCCCCGTGGGTGAGGGTGGTAGTAGTGGTAGGCATCCTGCCCCCCTGGCTAAGGGTGGTAGTAGTGGTGGGCATCCTGCCCCCCTGGGTGAGGGTGGTAGTAGTGGTAGGCATCCTGCCCCCCGTGGGTGAGGGTGGTAGTAGTGGTAGGCATCCTGCCCCCTGGCTAAGGGTGGTAGTAGTGGTGGGCATCCTGCCCCCCTGGGTGAGGGTGGTAGTAGTGGTAGGCATCCTGCCCCCTGGCTAAGGGTGGTAGTAGTGGTGGGCATCCTGCCCCCCTGGGTGAGGGTGGTAGTAGTGGTAGGCATCCTGCCCCCCGTGGGTGAGGGTGGTAGTAGTGGTAGGCATCCTGCCCCCTGGCTAAGGGTGGTAGTAGTGGTAGGCTTCCTGCCCCCTGGCTAAGGGTGGTAGTAGTGGTGGGCATCCTGCCCCCCTGGGTGAGGGTGGTAGTAGTGGTAGGCATCCTGCCCCCCTGGCTAAGGGTGGTAGTAGTGGTGGGCATCCTGCCCCCCCTGGGTGAGGGTGGTAGTAGTGGTAGGCATCCTGCCCCCCGTGGGTGAGGGTGGTAGTAGTGGTAGGCATCCTGCCCCCCTGGCTAAGGGTGGTAGTAGTGGTAGGCTTCCTGCCCCCCTGGCTAAGGGTGGTAGTAGTGGTGGGCATCCTGCCCCCCCTGGGTGAGGGTGGTAGTAGTGGTGGGCATCCTGCCCCCCTGGCTAAGGGTGGTAGTAGTGGTAGGCATCCTGCCACCCTGGCTAGGGTGGTAGTAGTGGTAGGCATCCTGCCCCCTGGCTAAGGGTGGTAGTAGTGGTAGGCTTCCTGCCCCCTGGCTAAGGGTGGTAGTAGTGGTGGGCATCCTGCCCCCCTGGGTGAGGGTGGTAGTAGTGGTGGGCATCCTGCCCCCTGGCTAAGGGTGGTAGTAGTGGTGGGCATCCTGCCCCCCTGGGTGAGGGTGGTAGTAGTGGTAGGCATCCAGCCCCCTGGCTAAGGGTGGTAGTAGTGGTAGGCATCCAGCCCCCCTGGGTTGGGGTGGTGGCGCGCATTCAGGCCCCTGTGTGCATATGTGGCATTGGTGATGGGCATCCCGCCCCTATGGTGCTGCTGTTGCTGGTGTAAGTATATTCAGATTCCCAGTGTATGTGTGTGATGTGTCGTGTACGTGTTGTATGTGTTTTGTGGTTGGTGTCTGACTTACCTTCTGCGCCGTACGCGTCCGTGCCTGTTCCGGTAGTAGATGTAGAATATTGGTATGATCGGGACGAAGGGATTCATGGTTGGTTCGTGTCGTTCGTCCTTCTCGTTGCTTCGCGTCGTCCTCGTCGCTTGGCTTCGTCCTCGTCGCTTCGCTTCGTCCTCGTCGCTTCGCGTCGTCCTCGTCGGTGCTGTGTTCGTCTCGTAGCCGTGGATCGTGTTGTGGCGCGATTCGGAGCTTATGTGCGCCTCTCCCGGATGCTTTGACGTGCCGTGCGTAGCGACGGGTTCGGCGCGTACGGAAAGCGCATCGTACTTGTCCGGCCGGACGGGGCTGCATTTTCCCTTCCGTGCGACTCGATTCGGCGTTTCCGGATTCGCCTCGGTCGGAGAACAGGACCTGGTTTGGGTGAGTACGGCTCGGCCGGAATTTTTGCTGTTGTGCGCATCGTACTTGCTCGTTCGGTGTGCTGTACGGATCGGTCGGGAAACTGGCTTTCGCATGGCTTTTTTCCCTGACCGAATAGTATTGGGTGCGCCTCCGACCGAGAACGGAATCGGCCCCTTTATGGTAACAATGAAGGGCCAGATTGACAAAGTCATTTTCCACAGTAAATGCACAATGTTACAATTCTTGCCAGTTAGGTACTTAAAGCAAATCGAAGGCAATATATTTTAAAATAATTAGTTAATAAAGTGGATATATGTTTTTATTTTTAAAAAGCACGTACTTGCATGGAGAGGCATCTTACTATCGAATTAGGTTCCCACAGTAAAAAATATATATTTGCATGTTGGATAGTGGATATCTGCACCACCTAATTACAGATTCTGTGGAAAGCTATCTGATGTGCAAATTAAGGCAGGAAATGTTTACTTTTTTCCGGAGGAAAACCAATGACGTGTGAATTAATAACACCGGTCTTAATTAAACATTGGCTTGAAGGTGCACGAAGTGTGACCACGATGTATAGCCTCATCTAATTGAATATATTTGATTAGGAATCATCACCTGGTTAGCAATAATCCTAATGTAATACTTAGGATGCAGGTGGAAACATCTAAATATCTTAATCATATTAATTTTCTTACCTAGCTTTTTGATTAATTTGATCATTTTACAATTCTTTAACTTTGTTCTGGGTGAAGCAGCGGCCTCGGTGCTTCCAATTATCAGGACAAATGTTATTTTTACACAACTTGAGAGTTTGATGGATGCCCAGTGAGGAGAGAACAGTAAGAGTAGGATGAGTAATGAGATATCTCATCAAAGAGGGGCTGGTAGTGTCAGTAATGCACCAGAGACATATGAAGTTGGCAAGGAGAACCCTACTGTACGTGGTGAATACAAACCATCATACATTAAATAAAGATGGATTACTGAAACAGCAATAAAATAACATTTTAAAACTTGGTGTTACACAGTGCATTAAAAAGTGCAGAATAGATATTTCCAGAAATACTCTGATCCCTTTTGCACCAAATAGTCTTTTCAGGTTAAATGAAAATAAAAATAGCTAAAGCTCACTAAACCCTAAGTTTTCAAGTTTTAGTTCACAGAGATTCTCCTAATGAACTCTGTACCAAGGCAAAACAATTACAAACCATGTTTGCTGCTTATGCAGTAGTATATGCACCAGACCAAACATGGCAACAGCTGATTATTTAATATTTTTACTGAGTTTACATAAAAAAAAGCGGACATGCATTCTCTCCACTTTTGAAAGATGAAACCTAGGGCCATATTATCAAGAACGGCGATAACATTATCGCCGCTTTAGCAGCAGGAAACTGCCGCTAAAGCGGCGATAAGGGGCTTGATAATATGCCCTATTGAATTCCAATAGAAGCCCAGGTTTGATGTCCTTCACACCAGAACCTGGGCTTCTATTGGAATTCTATAGGGCATATTATCAAGCCCCTTATCGCCGCTTTAGCTGCAGTTTCCTGCCGCTAAAGCGGCGATAATGTTATCGCCGTTCTTGATAATATGGCCCAAAGAGTTCTGAAGCAGAAAGTTATCCACATTTATTCATGAAAGAGGTTACAATTTTCAGTAGTCTTTCAAACATTGGCACGTGTTAGGTGATGTAACTTCCCATTCCCTCCATTTTTACACCTGTGCAACCAAGTTCTGTAAGACATGCCCTAAAGTAATTATAGGTCGCGCCCCCGCCATGCACAGTCTTCTCATCAATTATGCCAGTTCATATGTTGCAGTGATGTTATCAATTACGCATTGATAGTCAAAGTGCGGCCCGGGGACCACATGCAGCCTCCTTGACCTTTTCAGCGGTCCTCTGCTCAACAGCAGCACTGGGCTGCTCTATACCTAACACAGAGCAAACACAAAGATGTTAAATAAACAGGAAATCATGCATTTAAAGGCTAATTGATATTAAAGAAGGGATTTAACTAGGGAGTCCTGCAGTGTTAGGAACACCTTAATTTTTAAAGAAATCTTGTAGCAATAGTATAAAAATATGATAAAGTCTCTTCAAAATTCAAAAAGTGAATTTAATTAACATGCAGAACCTTCTCACCATAGTACATAAAATTATATCAATGCATTGAATAGTATTATTTTAAAAGTGATAGTTTTCAAACATGAATTTAGAAATATTCATTCCCCCCACCCTGACAACAATGCCAATAGTGAGCTAAAGAGGCAAGTCAGTTGTATTGTGTACTCTTTAGGTGGCCTCGGTTCCTTTTATACATGAACAAATTATAGTTTATTAAATCAAACACAGGAGAAGGTATTTTACAGCGCACATTCTGAAGTCATGTATTTTGAGGTCCTCTTATATGTGATGATGTAGAAAAAGGAGGGAAAGTGAAATAAAACTGCCTAGGATCACACAATTTGGGAACATGGGGAAGCCAGAATTAATACCAGGTTTTCTAGTTTTATATTGTGCACTTCAGCTACTGGATGTATATGCTTCGTTTTCCCTACACCCATGTTACCACCAATCTCTGCCCCGCCCAACCACTACCACCCCGCTGGCATCAATGCGGCCCTCTGTCACATCACAGACCATAAGTTTTGGCCCCTGGGAAAATGTTTGTGAGTACCCATGTCATAGAACATGTCATGAGTGAGGTAATATGTGAGGAATTTAGCAGTGCAAGGCAAAGGCCCAAGTTATAGTTAGGCACGAGTTATAGTTACTTGAGATAAATATACCTGGTGAATTTCAGTGGTTTCATTTGTTTAAAATGGTATGTTTTAGCTGACATTTCACCTACCACAATAGTCCGTCTAACCTTTGTTTTTTTCCAAGGTTTTAAAAAAAATGTAAAATAAGATGTCTATTGCCATGTGTGGCATGGTGTTGGGCGCAGAGCATGGCCACTCTGCCCAAACCCATTACACGCCATACCAAGGCCCTGCATCCAACTCCCCACTGTTGTGCCCGACTGACCATATCAGGTATATCACAATAACTTTATCAAGGAGTCAACAGATCAAAATATATAAAGCAGACCTTTTGGCTTTGTAAATTTTTCAAGCTACAAAGTGCAGCCATACAACCAACCACAAGGGAGCTCTGCATTCCAGCTGAAAAGCATGCAGCTCTAGCTAGGAGTGCATTAAAAAAATATACTAAGCTCTCCTGAGGTCATGAATTCAATGATCCAGGAGACTTACTGAGTGTTTTTTTTAATGTTGCTAGGTGACTGCTGAGCTCACTGCAGACCACCACAACAGTAAAAAAAAAAGGTTAGTGGTGCCCCTCGACCTTTTAGGGGCACCACCAGGAATAAAAAATATTATTAAAAAAGCCCTAGGGCATTTTGCAGTGCTCCTTCAAAGGAGCAGTGAATAATAAATGAGCAGCTTCTGCTGCTCATTTTTTATTTTTCTTAGCCTTATTATTTTGGTACACTGGGTGCCATAGTGCCCACCCAGAGCACCCACATTACCAGAATCATTGGATGCCATGGGGGATCCCCAAAGCCTTCCTAGCTTCTGCTGGCTCCCATGCCACCACCGGGGCATGAGGCAAAAAAAATTCAGAAGTGGGTGCCTAGGGCAGCCACTGTCTTTATTCCTTTGGGGCCGTGGGGGGACCCCCAAGACCCCCACAACCCTGGCTGGCTCCAGAACCGTCACCCATATTAGTGCTGGCAGGATCCAGCTCACTCACTTTGCTCCTGCCCGGGCGAGAGCAGCGTTTTTCACTGCTTTCACCCAGGTGGGAGTAAAGTTGTGTTGTTTGCCGTGAAGGTAGGGTATGCCGGCACCATCTCAGGCAAAAAATAGCAGTGCAGTGGGGGATGGGGTCCCCAAAGCACTGTTTGAATGAATGCTCAGCATGGGGGAGCCCAACCCCATCCTCTTTTAGAAAACACTGGTTCCAGGGAATGGGCATGGGTTAGGGAAGGAGGGTGCAGCCCCCTCACCTCAAGTTGAACACGGCCTGGGGATAGGTCTTCAGGGCCGGAGAGAGGCTGGGGAAGGGGGGCCAGGTGCCCCCCTCCCCTAACAATAAAAACCGCCCCAGGTGATGGGGTCCCCGGGGCTTCATAGAGGCTCGGGGACAGGAACTGCATGCCCTCTCCCCTTATTATCAAAACAGTCCAAGGGGATGGGTCCCCAGGGCCTCATAGATGCTTGGGCGAGGAGCACATGCCCAGCTCCCCAAAATTAAACAATGCACCACCCCATGGGTGCCTTCTCCATGCATACTTACCCCCTTTAATATTATAACAGTTATACCATTTAAAATAATATTTACAGTAAAAGTTATGACATCGCAAATCATATATTTTGTGTGAACGCTGCATAAAATAGCGTGGCGAGTTATAGCTAGTGTAGTGCCTTTTGAGTTGAATACACTGTACATGGTGGTACGTGAGTTATATTAATTTGAAGTTGTTGCATAAAGTATCAATTAAATCTATAAATATAAGTTTAGAAATTTTCATTTTTTGTGTACTTTACTGTTATAACTTAAGAATAAATAAAGTTATATAAATTTAAGGGTGGTGCGTAAATTATACAGTTAATGTATAACTATAACTGAAGAATTTCTAATGTTTGTGTATTTTAAGTTTGGTTTATATAGAAATATAACATTATATTTCAATATTGTTTTATGGTTAATAAAAAAAGCTTGAAATCGTGGATTTTCCTGTCATAGAGTGGACTGTTATTAAGTGGAGTATGGTACAGTGCAGCTGAGGAGAGTGTCGTAAAGTGTACTGTCTTAGAGTATATTCTTGTAGAGTGGAGTAGAGTGAAGTGAAGTAGAGTGGAACGCGGTGCAATAGAGTGGCACACAGTTGAATAGTGTACAGTGGAGTGGTGTGGAGTAGACTGGAGTATTGTATAGTGCAGTGCGGAACAGTGGAGTGGTGTTTAGTAGAATGGCATACAGTGGAATATTGTACAGTGGAGTGTTGAATAGTGGAGTGGCATAAAGTAAAATAACATACAGTGGAGTGGCATAGAGTGTAGTTTGGAAGAGTGTAATTGCATAATTGGAGTAGCGAGAGTGAAGAGTGGAGCGGTGTACAGTGGCGTGAGGTACAGTGTAGTGGCATAGTGTGGAATAGTGTATTATGGAGAGGCATACAGTGGAGTGGGATAGAGTGGAATAGCATATAGTTTAGTGGCAATAGTGGAGTTAAATAGTTGCATACAATGGAATAGAGTAGAGTGGAGTAGTGTAGAGCGGTCTAGCGTAGCCCCCTCTCTGGCAGAAAACAACAGTGTCATGGGGTCCCCAAATCACTGCTTGAATCTGGCCCCGGGGGACGGGGTCCCCGGGGCAGAACTAGGCTCAGCAAGGGGGAGCCCATTCCCCAAGCCTCAAAAGGGCTTGGGGACCCCATCCCTTAGTGCTTATTTCTTTAATAAAGGTGGACACAATCCTGTGCACACGTAATTGGGATAATAAATCAAAGCAAAGTCTCAAAGGTTGCCCAATGTAAGATCGACATCAGTAGAGTATATCAGGAATATTTAATGATGCAACAAAGAAAAAAATGACCAGCCGACACGTGTTTCGTCAGGACCCGTAAAAGAAAGCTAGAAGAACGCTAGGGAAAACGGCAAAGCCGGAAGGCAAAGTGACAGGCGGGTGCGCCTGGAACTTGGAGGATGAAGGACGTCCGTCTCTCGCATGACTGCCGTTTTCCCTAGCGTTCTTCTAGCTTTCTTTTACGGGTCCTGCCCCCTGGCAGCACCGGGATCCTTTTCCTTGGTCATACGCGTCTGGACAGTTTCCCCAGACTCCAATCCTTCTCTCTAGACGTCCATTACTTTCCTTACGTCCAGGTTTTCACCACCCGCTCGGCCCTGAAGAGTCACGGGAACATTCCCTATGTGACGAAACACGTGTCGGCTGGTCATTTTTTTCTTTGTTGCATCATTAAATATTCCTGATATACTCTACTGATGTCGATCTTACATTGGGCAACCTTTGAGACTTTGCTTTGATTTATTATCCCAATTACGTGTGCACAGGATTGTGTCCATATTACTAGTGTGGGTTGTTGACTCACACAAATTACGGGGTTATTGGGTATTTCCCCGACCTGGCAGCACCGTTCACATACTCCGGCTATTGTTACATAAACGCGTATGAGTCTGAGCGCCTACTCCCTGTTGTACGAAAAACCCTACACAACTTAGCTTCTTTAATAAAGGTGAAGGTACCCGCGAGGTCCCCATCCCTGAGCCATTATAGGCCCCCTGGGAGACCACCCCTAGGGCAGAAGTGCTAAAACATTGGAAGGGGCTGTACGGGCCCCTTACCCTTTATTAAAGAAATCAGCCCTGAGTGATGGGGGCATTAGTGTGGGTAGGTAAACATGTGTTTGCTCCCATCTGGTGGTAGCATTTTAAAATCTCCAACTAAGGGGTCGATTCCGATCTCAGCCGGAAGCGCACCTAACACTATTAGTCCGGAAAAAAACCAAGCCGAACGCGTGTTTCCCGACCGATTCGAACATTCGTTCGAACGAGCAAGTACGATGCGCATAACTGCCCAGATCCCGACCCAGCCGTACGTACCCATTCCAGCTCCTGTTCCCCGCCCGAGCCGGATCCGTAAACGCCGAATCGAGTCGCACGGAAGCAAATATACAGCACCTTCTGGCCAGACTAGTATGATGCACACTCCATACGCGCCGAACCGGTCGCTATGTCCGGCACGTCAGAGCATCCGGGAGAGCCGCACATAAGCTCCGATTCGCGCCACAAGACGATCCACGGCTACAAGACGAACAAGCCAGCGACGAGTACAAGTCGAAGCAACGAGAAACCCGAACGAGACGAACCAACCATGAATCCCATCGCGCAGGTCCTACCAATACTCTACATCTATTACCGGAACAGGTACGGACGCGTACGGCACAGACGGTAAGTCAAACACCCACTACACAAACAAACGACACGTACCCGACATATGTCACCCACACATAGG